>JAGDQP010002326.1:40432-106417 GCA_022664845.1 Lepisma saccharinum | reverse complement strand
GTTTGCTTTTGAAAATAAAGTGTAGTCTTCCAATCGAACTCCACGTCATTTTACATCTTCTATTTATTTCATCAATGAACTTTGCATTCGATGTTTTGAGCTGGCGTAGGTAAACATACTCATCAACTATGCCTATTGTCTCTCCGTTAATCTTCACTTCCTTCTTTCCAGCATGTTGGTTGTACATTACTTTTGTTTTACTTAAGTTCATTTTAAGGCATATTTTCGAACTCTCGTTACTCAGTTCTTCCATTCTGGTTTGTAGTTCTTCTGCACTTGAAGCAAACAGGACTATATCATCAGCGAACCGTAGGTGATGAAGATATTCGCCATTAATATTTAATTACAACTTCATCCCAGTTTAAATTTTGGAGCACTCTCTCCAGGACCACACAAAACAGTTTTGGAGAAATTGAATCTCCTTGCCTTACCCCCTTTCCAACTTTAAACTTTCTTGATGTAGTCTAATGACAGATGTGGCAGTCGATTTAATGCTTCTCAGTAAATTGATATTCAAGTGATTTAAGTACTGCTGCCAAGGAGACCGAATCGAAAGCTTTTTCAAAATCTATGAATCCCAAACATAGTGGAAGTTCATATTCATTAGTCCTTTCCAGAACTTCATTCAGTGTTTGTATGTGGTCCATTGTGCTAAATCCACGACGAAATCCGGCTTGTTTTCTTCCCTGGCTAAAATCTAAGTCTCGTTCAATACGATTCAAAATAACTTTGGTGAACATTTTGTATAGGACTGACAGTAAACTAATTGATCTGTAGTTTTCGACGCGTTCTTTGTCCCCTTTCTTGTGCAACAAAATGATAACGGCAGTATTCCAAGTTGAGGGTATTTCTCTCTTCCTCAGGCACATCGAGAATAATTTAGCAAGTTCCTCTTCCATTTTTCTACCTCCCAACTTAAACATCTCTGCTGTGAGTCCATCTCCTTCTGGCGATTTTCCGTTCTTCATCCCTCGAAGTACTATATCCACTTCTTCTTTCATTACGTCTGGGACTTCTACATCATTTTCTTCTGAGTCTTCATTTTCTAGTTCTTCCTCGGAGTAGTACAATTCTCTGTAGAAATTTTCAAATATGTTTATAATTTCTTCCTTATTGTGTGTTACGGTCCCGTCTGGTCTCTTAACTGCAATTATTTGCTTTTTCCCTATCATGAGCTGCTGTTTGGCTTTTCTCAGGCTCGTGTTTTCCTCGATTGTATTTCTAACAAGATTTTCGTTATATCTTCGTACATCCTCTCTTATTTTCTTCCTTACGGTTTTATTTAGTTCTTTGTACTCAATCCTCTTTATGCAATTTTCCTCTTCTTTTATTTCCCTTCTTTTCTTCATCAAGAGTTTAGTTTCTTCTGAGATTTTGCTCTCTTTTTTCTTTCTGGTGCCTGCTATTTCCTTGGATGTTTCTCTTATTATCTCAGTCAATATTGCATTTCTGCTATCGATGTCTTCTTCATCCTCTAACTCTTCCAAGGCCTTGAATCTGTTGCTTAGTTCTATCTCGAATGTCTGTCTGTGTTTTCCTAGATTTTCCAGATCTAAAACTGGCTGTTTATTTCTGATAAGCTTCTTTCTCTCAAGTCTAGTATTTAGTTTCAGCTTACATCTCCTATGATCACTCGAGACTTTGAAACTGTTCAGAACAGACACGCCTTGCAGAATTTCCCTGTTATTCGATATTTCTATTTCAGTAGTCTATTTCGTTTTTGGTCCCATTTGGGCCTTTCCATGTCCACTTCCTCTGAGGCGGTTTCTTGAAAAATGAACAGTGTGTTGGCTTCTGAGAACTCCACTAACTTCTCTCCTCTCTTGTTTCTATTGCCAAATCCAAAGTTTCCCACTTACATGTCACTGCTCTGCTTGGTTCCTACTTTCGCATTGAAGTCTCCCATTACAGTTTTGTAATGCGATTTGCTGCTATCCAAAATCTTCTGTATCTCCTCGTATAGGTCTTCGACTTCCTCCTCCGGGTGTGAAGTTGTTGGAGCATACACTTGTATAATTTCCATACTGTATCTTTTGTTTATCTTTATTTTACTACAAGTGCGATTCTATCTGAAATTCCTTCAATTTCTGTGATCCGTGTCTTCAGGTCCTTATTAATTATAAAGCCAACTCCTGTCGGTTTTCCATTGTCTGTTCCTTTGAAGTAGAACGTATGCTCTGACGGTAGTTCCAACTGTTCTTCATTCTTCCTACACACTTCTGATAGTCCTATGATGTCCCACTTAATCCTCTTTAAGTTCATTCTGCAATTCTTCTAATTTGTCCTCTCCTGCAAGTGACTGGCAGTTGACATTCGCCACGTATAGGTCCATTCGAGTTGCCGTGTCGGTGTCCTGGTAGTCTACAGTCCAAACCCGGGCATTTTGACCCCCTGACTTCTTGCAGGACTGACCGCTGCCTTTGCCAGCTGCATTCCGTCCTCCGGACAATGAGTTCCCCCGAGGCTGTTTCGTTACTTGTACCATCATGTGTAAAGAAAGGAGGGGCGCTGACATTTGACTCACCACGCTGTCTGCTAATGCGGGTTGGTGAGCAGCCCATCCATGTTCGTTCGCCAAGCAGTTGCTTGGGTACTAACAGGCCCCACGACGTGAACGTATGGATTGGACATTAGGCGTCTACCCCGGTCGGTTCCCTTAAGGCTTAGCAAGAGGAATTAAGGGGTCTCGTCCCAGTTAGTGGCAGAAGCCTTTTTTTTCGGGGGGGTCGAGTTTTTTGTTTGTTTGGTTGTTTACGTACGTACGGATATGGTAAAAATTTACGGATTAATCATGAAGAGGAGAATATTATATTTATCTGTTTATTACGTGCTATTGTAGAACGTTTATTAGACTACAGTTTACTATTTTCTTAAACGTTATCTTCTGAAAAGTTAGCCTTTATACATTCTTTTCTTCAGTTCACAATGGTTTGTTGTGTCCTCAAATCTTGGAACATTAGTTCAATACAATATTCCATTGTTACTTTCATATATTTATCTGTTTTAAAAGCATATTTTTTATTATGGACTTCTTCATCCTAAAATAAAGACAAGCCTGTAACGATACTGGGTTTGGCTGGTTGCACAACATTTCTTCTTTGTGAGAAGTTTATTAGGTAAACTTTCTGTCCTGCATGGGGTATCGACCATGGCCAATTTATGAATTGTTGTATTAGTTGGTTATTTCAAATCTGATCAGGCTTACTCAAGAGGAACAATCAGTTTGTTTCTCACGAGATTCAGAATTTCATCAGCACAAAATGAATGGGATTTGCTCTAGTGATTTTACATATAACTAATCTTAAAGAGTCTTTAAACTTTGTTTAGTGTATTTTTCATTAACGACACTGGTCTACCGTTAGATGACTTTAAACTAGAAAGACTCGCTATTTCCTAGCCATCAATTCAGCTATGGAGGCAGTAACACCAGAAGGTGAACTAGCCAAGAGAAAAGCAACCAGCTTCAGATTCGTTTTGTGCCGCGGTGGCTCAGCTGTAGAGCGCTCATCTCTGGTATGTGGGGTCCTCGGTTCGATCCCGACTCGTATCATGTGGTTTTGTGGTAAAAAAAAATACCGTGTGCGTTGGTATTTTCGGCGTCCTTTTGTTCCCTCCCACTTTCTTCATTCCGTCAATTCGTCCATCACCATCCATTCGGCTTGACCAAAGTTTTAGATGGCTTGTAAAAATTCAAATTCAGATTCGTTTTAAGAGATCTTGATAATTAGGTTCCATTTCTAATATATAAATATTTATAAATAATGGTCAAATAACACTCAAAATGTTTAGAAAGTTGGCTAGATATCCAAACCAACTGATCCATAATTTGAAGATACTTGTTATTGATGATAAATTTCTAATCCTATGCTATGCCGTCCTGAGTTAGGTTCTTCTAATATATAGGCTGAAAGAATAAGTTTCAAAATCCGAAACAGTTCATTTCATAAGTGCTAATAAGTATTAGATGGGTTGCGTTTCCAAATTTCAGTATTGTTTTTGATTTGGTCGGTATTTTAAAAAGTTAAAAATAGGTGTAAGTATGTTAAGTTGAGAGCCCCTAAATTATTACTTTAAAATAATGTGTCTATTACGATTGGCTTATTCGTGGTTTATAAACTTTTTATGTAAGTTTGTGTGTGTGTGTGTGTGTGTGTGTGTGAGAGAGAGAGAGAGAGAGATACTTCTTTCGTTTTCTGTTTGCTTTGTAAAGGAACTGCAGTGAACTTCATCAAAAAAGAGGAAGTTAGAGAAAGAAAAGTTTCATAATGATTCACTACCGTGTTTTTACAAAGTTCGTTTTGTAGCACCTCAGACCAACATTTTTTTTCACCTTTTAAGAATAAGAAATTATTTTTTCTCTTCATTTCTACTTGCGAAATATACCCTTGTTTTGCTTCTTACCGAACAGCAGTGAAGTAGGTTAGTTAAAGCCAGATAAGACATAAATTTCAAGTTTCTAGCTTAACCTTTTGGCCTGTGAGTTGATATGCCAGTCAGTCACGATTTCTGTTTATATAGAGAGGGTATTATTATTGCCTTTTCAGGATATTATATTATAAATTCACATTGCCTTATTCTCAAAACATTACGAGTACTCACGTAAATTTTTAAATCTGGAATCTACAGAACATTGATCGAGCCGCCGTAGCTCAGTGGTATAGAGTTGGCGTAGCAGGAGGTTGTGGGTTCAATACCAGAGGTCGACCATCCTGTCTGAGGTTTTTCCAGGGTTTTCCTCAGTCGCACCAGGCAAATGCTGGGATAACACCTTCAGCATAGGCCCTGGCCGCCCCCGAATCCTTTCTCCTCCCCTATCCCGGCCTAAGCGTTAGATGCCTAAAGGTAATAAATAAAATTCAAATTTAGAACAGACGGAAAAAATTAATTAGCTGTTCCCTTGTACAGAAGAAGGCATCATAAATTATTGACTGAGTCTGACAAAGATTGTATTTTTTTCAAACGTTTAATCAACAACTATTATGTAAAATAATTGAATTGCTATCAAACTTCTATATTTAACAACTCCTTGTTTACCTGTATATGTATCTGCTCTCTGTATATCCATCTTGTATGACTTAGTGCTGTATTGCACCATGCTGTTCGTACCACATTAATAAATACTGCATTACATATTTCACGTTACTCATGAACGGCTAAATGAAAAATTAAAATTCATGCATACTGGGAAACATCGAGTTCAGTGATTCCGCCAGATCCCCCTGTGGGGGTGTTTACCCCAAAGTCTCGACTATCCCCTCCCCCGAACTTTAAATTTTTTTATGTGAAAAGTCGATAGAAACTGTACACAACTTTACTTACACCCTCCCAATTTTGACTTTATACCCTCCAAATTGAAAATCATGGTGGAAACCCTGATCGAGTTGCAGGTGATAATAGTAGTATAATCACGATATTTTGATGATCATCTGAATCTAGAAAAAGGGACAGAGTAATCCTGTTGCATAAATAGGAGTTTTGTTGAAGTTGCATTTTCTATGACGATTTGCTTTCGAAAAAAGAAATTAAATGTGTCAATGAGGTCTCCCAAGGTAAGCTACAAACCAAACAGTATCTTTCAAGAATATTTAATTCGGAGGGAGCCTCGTGGGCTAACGATACAAATCAACAATAGGCTATATTTCTTAACAATATGTTGAATTTCCTTAATTACCTCAAAAGTAACATGAACAATATGTGTTATTACATACGTATTTCAGTCCGTCAGTCCGCCCCCAAAAATTAAATCTCATGAACTACAAGGTGTCAAGAAATGCGTTAGGAGTCGTTCGAAAAGTCTTAACTTACTAGACTGCCTCAGAGCCCCTGGAATAGTCCCGATTGGCGCCGTAGTTCAGTGATGCCAACCCATTTTCTAAAAAAAATAATTGTTCAAATTGCTCCCCTTGGCATAAACATTATCGACACGATACAAAAATACTGAGATGCATTCGTTGCCAAGCAATCTACTTATCAGTGTTGCCAGCCTAGTTCCTATTAAATTAAATGTGTGTTCAAATTGCTTCGATTATTTTAGTTATAGCAGCACCAAACTTTGCATAAATATTATTTGAAAGAATAGAAACATACTACGGATGTTCCCGTTTCCTAGAAACCCAGTTATCAGTGTTTCCAGCCCATACCAAGAATACATCTTATAAACCACAAAGTGTAGTCAGAGGTGTCGTCCGAAAAATCTTAGCTAGACTGGTTCAGAACTCCTTGAACTGACTTGATTGATACAGTGATTGTGTTGTCAACCCATTTTTTTAAAAAAAAAATATTGTTCAAATTTCTTCCAGTCTAGCTGCGTCAAACTTGGCATAAACACTATTCGACGCAATGCAAAAACATTATGATTGTCTACGTTGCCAAGCAACTCACTTGCTAGTCTATTTTCTACGAAATTATCTTTTTTCATCTAATGGTCGTATCAACGTCGAACACACAATGTAATGTTGAGGTCGTTAAAGAGCACGTGCATGGGCAAAGATAGGGATCGGGGGGATTCCCCCTGACTTCTTACATCTAAGTTCCATAATAGTTCAATTTAAGAGTTTCTCTATGGGGAAGGGTGAAATACAATGGTGTTTATAAGCAGAGGTAACTTTCTCAAGGCGCGAAGGGGACCAGGAGGCTTAAGTCCCGACTACATACATGAAATTTCCCTAACAGGTGAATATAAGCGTTTCCATAAGGGAAACAGCGAAATATAATAGTTAACCATTGAGATTCCCTAAGAAATCCGTTGTCAGTGTTGCAAGACCGTGCCAAAAATATATTTCATGAACCAAATGCTATCAAGGGACCAGAACCTTTGCGATTGTTAGTAGAATCGCAGCTCCAACTTGTTTAATTGTAGGTTACGACCAGGTTAGAATTAGAAAATCAACGTTTCCAAAGCTTGAGCTGGTATAATTTCCGCAATTTGCAACATTGCGTTATATGCTTTTCATATGAAGTTTATAATCACCAGAGGATACCAAATAAACAATAAATCGACGTATTTCCATTTGAAACAAATTAGTGTGATACTAGGTTTACAACACTGACAACCCGCTGACCGCTGATTTTATCCCCTAATAATCAACAATTTTCATTCAAATTAACTCTCCACAACGAAATTTTATTGTAATATGTCCTCTCTCGCTTATACCGAAATATTAATTTTATTGACCATTGTGATAAATCGATTTTGGGTTCCAGGTCAGTAACGCTGTATCTTGAAAACGAAGCGGAATTCGTCCCATGCTCAAAGGAACTTTCTTGCTTACCATGACTCATACTATCACCTCCAAAAATATTGGACCTACATCTCATTTGAAAAAAATATGTTTGTGTTGAGGTGTCAACACTGTGCATGTGACATCACTTCATTGCCCATGGAAGGTTGTCCCCCTTCATCCGGTACATGTACCACTGCACACTTTTTGTATCTTTTTCCAGTGCTCTACAATATTCCAGTGATTTGATTAAAATGGGACACCCTCTACACCAGATGGGTAAATATGAAACCGGAATTTATGTACAGAAAAGACACAGTGATTGGATGACAATGCGAAGAACAATTTTATTCGAAGTATTAGCCATCGCTAGCGATATATTTCTGCCATCGTTCCGGCAAAGTGTGGATGCCAGACCAAAAAAATTGTGCCTTTTGTGCTGCAAACCAGTCATCAAGCCATTTTCGTAAGATGTGAAGCGCTGGTCAGCAAGTGCGTGTCCTATGGATCCAAATAAGTGAAAATCGGAAGATGCCAAGTCTGGTGAGTAAGCCACATGCGGAAGGATTTCCCAGCCAAACGTCGCAATCGTTTCCTTGACCGGCTTTGCTGTGTGGGAGGGTGCATTATCGTGAAGCACAATCACTTTATGTTGTCTCTGGTCATATTCTGGTCGTTTTTCACGTAAAGCTTCATGCAAATCGATCATTTGTTGTCGGTAACGTTGGGTATTAACGGTTTCGCCAGGTTTCACCAGTTCATAATAGATCACTCCATTCTGATCACACCAAACACAAAGCATTGTCTTCCGTCCATAACAATTTGGTCTTGCAGTCGATGTCGCCGTTCTCCTGCAGTTACCCATGATCTTTTACGCTTAGGATTCTCGAAATAGATCCACTTTTCGTCACCAGTCACAATTCGATGGAGAAATGATTTTCTTTTGTACCTGGCGAGCAGAATTTCGCAAGTGGTTTTTCGGTTTTCCTGCTGTCGTTCAGTCAATGCATGTGGAACCCATTTCCCCACCTTCTGAATCTTGCCCATGGCTTTTAAACGTATGGAAACTGCTTCTCGTGTCACATTTAATTGATCCGTGAGTTGCTGTTGCGTTTGAGCGTCATCCTCATCCAACAAAGCTTGCAATTCGCTGTCTGCAAACTTTTTCGGTGGCCTTCCACGTTCTTCGTTTCTCACGTCAAAATTGCCACTTTTAAATTTGTAAACCACGCATAGCACTGTGACTTACCAAGAGCATGATTACCGTAAGCTTCGACAAGAATGCGATGCGATTCTGCAGCAGTTTTCTTCAAACAGTAACAAAATATCAATGCTGTCCGCACATCGTAGTTCGTAGGTACAAATTACGCCATGTTCAACGCTATTAAACACTACACTATGACATGAAACTTGTCTGGTTGTGAGTTGCAAATCGTTATCAGCAGTCAAAACAAGCAAGTGGCTCCAAGGATGCAGTTTTACGGTAACCACAGTGACAGCTAACGCCGGCTATGCACAAATTCCGGTTACATATTTACACACCTGGTACTTATTTCTCGTAAAATTTTTCTTCTTTGGTAAAAATTAATAGGATAAAGGACTGGACATAGAGAAATACAGACGAGAGAAATATACAGCTTCCAGAATTCTTCAAACAATCACAGAAAGAGACCAAAGTGTCTGTTTGCTGTTTGAAGGTATTCTAAAGTTAGCCTGTGTAGGACGATTTATCACCACTTTTGTAAAAACCGGATGTGGGAAGGGAAGGAGATTCAATTTTTCTAAAACTATTTTCAGCGGTTCTGGAGGGAGTGTTCCAAAATTTAAACAAGGATGAAGCTGGAATAAAAAAAATCAGTGGCGATTATCTTAATCACCTACGATTTGCTGATGATATAATCCTGTTTGGTTTAAGTGCAGAAGAACTACAAACTAGAATGGAAGAGTTGTGTAATGAGAGTTCGAAAATAGGACTTAAAAATGAATTTAAGTAAAACAAATGTAATGTACAATGCTGAAAAGAGGGAAATAAAGATTCACGGAAGAACAGTAGCTATAGTTCATGAGTATGTTTACCAAGGGCAGCTCAAGTTGATGGATGAAATTTATAAAAGATGTAAAATGGCGTGGAGCTCCTTTCAAAGACTACACTTTATTTTTAAAAGCAAACTACCAATGTGTCTCAAGCGAAAAGTTTATAATAAATATGTCTTATACTGCGCTCAGCGTAGGATGACAGTATTTACAAGCATTATTACAGATGCGAGTTCCAAACAATCAGTCTTCTTTCTCGCCTGGCCATTGGTTTTTGCCACCCTTGGATGGACGGGATCGACGGATATGTATTTACAAAATCAAACCAGCAAAGGTGTTATTGTAAGCGACGAAAAGTTACAGCACGGGATAAAAACAAATTGATTGTTTTGAAGGAGACACAGTAGATGAAACATTTCTGGATAACAATCGACACTCCAACGTTTCTTTCGTATAAAGTGAAAATGCTGCAAACCGATGATTTTAAACATTGGTTTAAATTGCCACTATGTACGCAACTTTTTCTTGTGATGAATCTTGCAGGGTTTTCATCATCATTCTGTGGTGATATTATTCGTCTCTGGGTGTGTCTGGGTATTTGATAAACTTCTCGGTGTGTATGAAAACTCGTTTCCTTTACACCTTTAGAACGGCATTTTCCGTTCTCTGAACGGGGTAATATAGTTCCACCCCCCCCCCCTCCTTTAAAGAAACACTGGAGATGTTATTTATGTCCTAAACAAAAATGTGAGTTGCTAACGGAGGGACCTACAGCTTTTGTTACAACGAACTTAAGAGCAGACTCTGTTCAATAGGTACCAGCGGTCTGAACCCGGACCAACACGCACTAAAGCAAACATGCTAACCATTCAGCCAACCACAGACCCAAAGCATAACTTATGCGATAATAAATTCATTTTTTAAAATGTTCGAAAGTTTGATAATGGTGATTTGTTTTTCACTGTCAACGCTTTACCTTTGAACAGGATGTAATTCCTATTTATAATTCCATCGTTTTTATTGAAAGAAAAGAAGAAATGAGGCCAAGTTGATCGTATCTTGTACGAAAACATATAATCAACATAAACCTCATTGCATTACGAGAGCACTGAAGATTGTTAACATGGTCACTGATAAAAATATCGTAATATGTTTTATGGATTTTAGTTATTAAAATTTACATTCATTAAATACATAATATATGGATCATATAAGCAAAAATTGAAATATTGATTCAAATTAATATTAAATGAAACCCACACACTAAACGCCCGATTATCCAAGTAAATGACGAGGCAGTTGACAGATTAACGAGAAAAACTGTTGATCAATTCCTTTCTAATTTAAGGTCTTTAAGCAACTTTGGCTCACACCGTATGGATAATGAGAGAATTGGTGGAATGAAGAAAGTGGGTTGAAAAGGGACAACTCCGATAAAACCCATGCACACAGTGTTGGTCCACCACATGATATGAGCTGGGATCGAACGGAAGACAGCAAGGGCCAGAAGTGAGAGCTCTATGACTGAGCCACGGCGGCCCAACGTTATTTGTATACAGCAGTAATATATCATAACGTTCCTTCAACGTAAGTCTATTTTCTAAACAGTGGATAATGCATACTTTTACCCTGCGATCAATAAGTTTAAACTTCTTTTTCACGAAAATGTCAGTCAGTAGCAGGACACGAACCTGTGCTGGGAAGCGGGTGCTCAGTGATAGAGTTATCGCTTCTGGCGCGTGGGATCGTCAGGCTCGATTCCGTCTCATGCCATGTGGGTTTTGTGGTAGACCAGGCATGACCAACAGCACTCACACTGCAGCCTACGGCTGGATAAAAATTATTTTAAATTCTAATATTAATCATATTAAATTTAACAACATACCTTTAGAATAAAGTAATTTATACTGTTCGCAAAGTAGTAAAATGCATTAACAAAGATAGTAATTAAATATTGGAAAAGTGCAAAACTTGAACCCGTCTGGACCTGAACAAAAATCTGACAAAGGGCCTTAAATAAAAATTCAAGCTACATCCGTTCCGACATGACACAGGTTATCAAAGTACTGACCTCACGGATGGCACTGCCAGTGCGTGAATCGCTAGCCACATAATCAGAGGAATATTAAGGCCTTTAGGATATTTTAAGGGATCTCTGGCTCAGACCGGATGGATGATGATGAAATGAATTGGTGTAATGAAGGAAGTGTGAGAACCCGTAGAAAACCTACGCACACGGTGTTTGTTCACCACAAATACCACATGCCATGAGCAAAGATCGAACCGTGACCCCTAGCACCAGAGGTGAACGCTCTACCACTGAGCCAACGCTGCCCCATTATTAGCAGAACAAACGATGTACAGCACAGACATAGGCAGTAAAATCAGCGGTTATCAGACTCATATTTTAGTTGCAGTAACTACAGATTTCGGATCAAAATTGGGGAGGCCGTTCAACGAACTATCTTAACTGACGTTTCTCTATGCTACCCCAAACTAAGGCCAGGGTTGTTACTTGCCCTTTGCTTTTCATGAAGTAAAAATACGAAGATTAAGACAGCTTTTAAACTAAAGCCTATAAATGTTAACACAATCCTATCTATTAAGAATTTTGTGAAGCATTCTCTTTGTTACAATACGTTATTTAGTTCTGTCTTGAAGGTTTAAACAAGGGTTATTCACCTATAGTTATGGTAGACTATTTTCTGATAACTCAGAATAACCGGCAGTGGAGATCGAACCTGCGTGCCTTCCAATTATCAATCCGAAGTCCACGACCATAAGCACTGGACCTGCACATTTTTCTGGGACTGTTGTTAATAAAAGTGCTTGTAAAAGCTTATGCCAACTTTTTTTTTTTCATTTGTAAAATGAACCTTGACACACAAAATTTCTTAAAAGAGAAGAAAGAGTATTTGCTCAGAATCAAATTTAGATATTAACTCACTTGGCTATCTTCATGGTCGTACCGTTCGCCAAAACCTTCTCAAACATTTTTTTTTTCTTTCTTGACGCACGATTACATGTCGCGAAACCAAATTATTTTAAGATGCAGCGTACCACGGAATACCGTATGCCATATCTATCTAATTCCCAATATGTACTGGCCACCCACCCTCACAAGTTTTTCCAGGGTTTTCCTCAGTCACATCAGGCAAATACCGGACGGTATCTACAAACTTGGCGCAAGCCGAATATCTTTGAACATCCTCTCCTGACCTGTGACGCCTAAAAGTCTTTACTGTGAAGCTTTTGTTCTTATGTATGTCTGTATTTTTTTGTTCTATTGTGTTATGCAAGGGGCTCCATAGTCTAGTGGTTAGAGCGTTGGATTCATGTCTGCGTGGTCCCCAGCTGAAGTCCCACTTTTCGGCGTCCACCCAGCGTCGTGAGGCAAACTGAGGAGTCACGTAAATAAAGACGTGACGGCCACACTCGGTCTAGAAACCCCCTAAAACGCTTGTTCGTGGTCAGGTGCTCGCAGTGCTGACCACACAGTCGTCACTCAGGTGGACGCAGTTCCACCACCCGTGGTCAGATGGCGTTGGGGCGTTTCGGTTTGTCACGCCAGTAGTTATTATTATTATCATTGTGTTATACAGGATCTTAAATAACACTGGTGAAGGGTACAGTAATTGCCTTCACATCCTAATGATACTGTGTTTGTTACCACATGTACAAGTTAAATTATAATAGAGGCGAAGAAAAATTATGGTACTTATTACCCGTTTTTCCCTATACGATTTAAAGATTGTTCTGGGCATTACTTCCAAACTTGGTCGGCCGTCTGGTTTTCGACTAAAAACCTGATGAAAAATACGAAAATTTAAAAATCATCAATCTTTAAGTCCAGATTACTGATTTTCTGTTGTTCACATTTATAATTAATAATTGCATTTTTCGTACATTGTCTTAAATTAGTGACCATGGGAACGTGGAGGTTAGGTAAGGTTTGGTGCGGTCATGTATCTTTACACTTTCTGTTCTCATATACGTCACAATTCTTTTCACCTGAAGCAATGTTCACAATATAAATGCTCGTAACTTTCCCACAATCCAATCATGTGGTAACCTTCCGCCAAGTAGTTCCCTCCGCTTCCCACATAGTTCCATGTTTATCACCGATTATGCAATAAAATAAACTCAACTTTCGTTCTTTTATATTAGCCACACAAATGAGCAAATTATCCATTTCTTCCCTGTAAATTTTCTAAATTTTACCAGAAACGGTCGACCAACTTTGGAAGTTAACCCTTGTTCTGGTACAGAACAACTGGGCGTCAGAAAATAAAAAAATACAGGTAGAATGGATGATAATCTTTTCTCCAGCAATGTGTAAGAAGTAAAATTATGTACGCGGAGTGAATTTGAATAAAGTAGTGCAAAAAATATGGGCTTACGGTTGAAGTGACACAACAGAGCCAAAGTAGGTGCTAATTACCCCGTTTTCCCATAATATAAACACTGATATTGAAGCCAAATGCAGTACCATATTACCCTTGTACTAAATGTCATGAGCTCTCAATTTCAAACTAAGCTTACATACACCAAACCCCACTTGTATGATACTTTACCACATAAAAGGGTTACAAATTCACCGAAGTTCAAAAGTTATTAATATTCTTCTGCATAACTGACACCAGCACTAAATTATTTTATAAACACCGGCTCACCAAAAAGTTCTACTCAAACAAACCTTCACTACTCTGATTATCTGATACTAGGTACACTATGACCAATAACATTCTGGTGTAATTTTCTAAGCAACTCGTTTTGGTACCACTATTTGCATCACCTGCACTCCCAAGGGAAATTTATGACTAATTTCTCAGTACTCTTTTCGATCAAGTTCTAATGGTAATCATCCAACGAACGGATGTTCTCCTTCTCTTGTTTAGTGAGAATCTCTTCTGTTTCTGACCCGGTTATGAAACTAACGGGGAGACAGTAATTTCTAAATTAATCAATATTTTTATTTCAGCACAAAATGCCGAATATTGTGAATGACATAAAACTTGACTTTAAAGACGTTCTCCTACGTCCGAAAAGAAGTACTTTAAGAAGCAGGTCTGATGTAAGTAATTAATAACCAGTGCTTATTTGTATATGGGGTGGACCTCAACGTTATGTTTTTGCGTAACAGTACATAGGAAGTCTACTACAGTATAATGCAGAACACTTCGGGTTGTCGTGAAAATTCATGTAACAAGCATGCTTCAGTATAGTATATAGGGGCTCCCGACTTCCGGGTTTATTCCGAGGTTCTGGTGTAGCATTATTTACGGCTTATATAAACTCAACTAAGCTGCCTCTACTTCTGTGGATGATATTCTGCATTCAAGTAATGCTGTAGTTATAAATCTAAGAAGGATACATACTGTAAGCTATAGTCAATCCAACAAGCTATCTACATCGGAATATGAGTGAACAATTATACTGTATTGGATAAGGTTTACTTTATTTACTCCAAACTTAAACCAGTCACTGATGATCAATATTATACGCTCTACGCAATTTATTTTTAAAAAAGATAATTAATTACCCGTGGCACTTCAACACGCACAACCATGTAGGTATCGACAGAAAACCTGAGTTCACTGTACTTTATACCTCGCAAGAAATGTAAAATTAACAGGAGAAAAGGAATCTTATAAAGGTGAAGACAAATGTGTGAACCCTATTTACGGTAATCTTAGAGTAATGTGTGAGAAAAAGCAGTAATCGGATGGAACTATTTGCCTTCCTCCGAGATGAGGGCGTGGATTAAGGGTGATGTAATGAACGCGAGAATGTAATTAAATGACGTCGTGTATGCTGGCATATAATAATAAAAATGAAGCTAACCTGATCTAACTTCCCCAAATCTAACCCATGTTCCTATATATGTATATAAATATAAATAAAAAAATGAACAGACCTTATAATGAAATATGAGCCACCACGTTTATATGTTGATTTCATCGAATGCGTATTTGTTGCCATTAGTATTCATCCGCAGCAGCCATGTTTTATGTTTTGATCAAGTCGAGCGCGTATGTATGGAGGTAATAGACATGGGTTTTCGTACCACTTAGTGGATTGCTGGCAGTCGATACGTGTTTATGGAAGTTTCTGATTATTATTGAGAACGTAATAAGTGGAATAGAGCGTAGATATGACTCAGTAGGTGGCGGAATCGCGGGCCATAAGGTATAGTTTTTCCATACCTGTACGGAAACCACACTATAATAATTCGTAAAAATACAATCTCCAGTTGATTCAAAGCCGGATGTGCGGCCACGAGTTAGAATGCTAATGACGTCACACTGAGATAACATATTTTCTTTAGCTTTTGCTTACTACAGTAGGTTAGGTTATGAAAGTCAGGTTTTGTTATATATACGCATTTTTCACAGTTGACAATCAGTTACTCCCAATCCTCACCCATGGCGGAAGCTCATATAGGCCCATGTATATCTAAGTCTTTCACCCTTATTACACTGCTTCATGGCTTCAAAACTTATTCTAATTTGCGTTTCAACACTGCTACATACTTTCTTAACATTCTTTCTTTGGAAGGGAGCAGAACACACAATAAGACGATTGAGTTACAATTAATACAAGATATTCGTGTGTATCTACTAGAAGGTAGAGTTAAATAATTACTCTATCCCTTCGTTGCGCAATTAACAATTTGCGCTAAATAGATTGAATTATCTACACTGGAACAATTGTAGTTCACAATTGGCTACTTCTGGTGCAACTACTCCTTGAGATACCGGTTTATGTATTAACCCATTGTCATGTTAAATTAAACAAATGCGATCTTTTTTTTTGGGGGGGGGGGGGGCTTATTCTGCACTGTTTCAGGCTTTCTGTTAGCTACTGTATAAACGTCAGTTTTTGTTTACACTTGAAATTTTACTTATTTGCTCAACCATTGATACGGTCACTTTATTAATAAATCTGAGGAAAGGGAAAGTAAATATAAGAATTGAAATAATGCAACATTCTAGACCTCGTAACGTGATGCTTCCGACATTAATGTGAAATTATTTGAAAAGCAATTTAGAATTGTTTGAAATACAGTAACCCTCTCGACGTCGTAAGATTTTTTTGGAACTAGTGCCGCAGAGTGTGGTCAGCGATGAATTGTATAAAACGTAATATCAACTCCAAGAACGGAATGCCACTTCACGCACTATGAATTTCCTCTGCTAAACGAGTTTTGTTGAAGTTGCTATGTCACGGCCACCAAGCGTAACTTCTTTCGTTTGTTTCTGACGGTACTGCCATTAAAATCTTTTTCAGTGATAATGGAGTGCCCGGTTTGCCACACCGGAATGAACAATCAAGACAGGATACCTAGTAAACGAAGGCGGGTTAGAAAAAGTTAGGTTCGATACTTTTTGCCATACAGGAATGGAAATGAAGGAAAACAGCGGGAACTTGCGTTGCACCTACCGAGTTGCCGTAGCTCAGTTCCTAGAGCGTTGGCTTAGCTACCGAAAGGTCGTGACTGAGGCTCGGACCTTTTCCGTTTCCTCCCGTTTTCTCCATTCCAACGATTATCCATCCGGACTGAGTCAAAGTTGCCTAAAGGCCTTAAAAATTATATTCTAAAAAGAAAACTTTACCAGCCTGAGATGCTTAAAGTCCGTAAATGTATAAGTTCCAATATGTTGCACCTGTTTCGCTTTTCATTTGTTCCTTCCGCCATGCAAATAATTCGCGCTTCACTGCAGTTCTTCGTTTGTTTAGGAGATAGAGGCTATATGGTCTGGGATGATTCGTTATTCTGTCATTGCAGGTAGGAAACGACTTCATATTTGAATTTCTGGGAACAAACTAGCCTAAAACGATATCACATGTGATGGTCTTCCAATTGAAAATTCTCGACATAAGTCCAAGATGCCCGTCATGGATCTCATCTCCCTATCAACGATATCCAATCTTCGGTCTCTGTCTATCGAGCCATTTTTTACTTACCAGGGTGTTTCCAGACTTTTGTCTCACCCAGACATTAAAAATCTCTCTTTAAATTCGTTTATCTGTTAAAAGAGTTGAATGTTGCAACTTTACAAACTGTGATAACGTTGTATCCGTTCGTTCTAGGTGAAAAATGGTGATAGCGACTCAGAAATAATAATAATAATAATAAAAAAAAACGATGTTTCACTTTTTTACTCCTGCGTAATTTATGTACGAGCCACCGTTTATTATGAGACAAGTAAAAAAAAAAAAAAAAACTGGTTCAAAATGGCGGTCAGTTCTCATGCTCCAAACGGTGAAAACTTTTGATATGTTATTCAGCACGTCTTTCTGCATAGAATAGCGAAGAAATAATTTTTATTACTGGTTTTTAACCCTAAATCTTGTTTTCCAAGGACTAATACGCTCACCTATTCCCATAAATATTTCAAACATTTACTGTGCACTAACGCCTTGCAATAACACGATGGTATTTTGCCACACACATTGAGGGATGGTCTGATTATGTAGTGTATGGAGGGTGACTTGAATATCATTTGTCCCTTTTGTGCTATAAGATTTCACAAATTGCCTTTTTTTGGTAATTTTTCAATTTGTATACTCAAACATTTTGTACTTTCAGCAACATGTAGCACGATTTTTGAGGTGGTTCTTATAATGCGTGCTTCTTGGGTCGACATCAGAGTTACTGGAAAAAATATTACCACCTTCTTGGTTGGATTACTTGTCCAACGTCAGGCACACCAAATATGCATCTCTTGAAATGTCAAAATTTTAGGGCTTATTTTGAATCCTTTTTTCTGCGGATGGTAACAAGCTGTGCGTCTTTTGATGCAATGCGTATGTTCCTTGGGTGGAGGTCTGTTGGATCTATAAGCATCACTTGGCTGTGATAAATAGTCGCAGAGTTATTGAGCCCTGAGATTGGCTTCGAGGGTATTGGTTAGAAGTGGGTCACATTTTCTGGACCGCAAGACATAATTCTGGAGCTATTTCTCGGGGAAACGTCATATTTCGTATTAAAGGCTTCCAGACATGGTTAATTAATCATACAAAATTTCAGCCAAATCCTAGAGTATGACGTGCATACTTTTCCGTTATTGGTCGAATTGACAGAGAATGTCCCAGATGTTAGTTTTTCTGCATCTTCAGGAGGGGAAGGAAGTAAGTGTAAAGATTACTGTATGTTTATGACTTCATTCATTTTTATCTATTTTTATCTGGAAAAGCAAGTCAAACTGACATTTCCGTGTAGAGATCAACTACTCCTCCGGAGTAGTGGAGAGTACAAAGCCACATTATACTAACCACTAAAGAGTAAATTACGCTTTTGTACTGTTCAGTAAAGTACAAGAGTATAACGTGCGAGTCATAAAGCAACATGTAGAGTCGGGAAGGGGGTCTTCGAATCATTGAACGATTATTCTTAGCTTTCAGCGCATGTTAATTGACAAAAGATCCGTGCTCGGAGCAAACAGAATTTAGGGCCAATACAGCCAAGCTAACGTAACGCTACCTAACGTACTGTAATCTAATAAACTAACTACAACTTAATCTATCCAGTTGAAGCTACATGCTTTACAATTAACGAAATTGAATAGGAATGTCTAATGCAAAGGTCATGCTTACCCTGATATGAAATACAGCCAGATCTTGAATCTTGGAAACGGAAAGTTCGTTTCTACACAAAATGCGTTTGCGTTGTTGCAAAGAATTTAACAGACTTGCAACGTCTGCGCATTATAAATATTTTCAAGTTATCTATTATAATTTATTAAAATCTAGCACGTCAACATGGCTCTTCGAGCAGTAAACATTATGTATAATGGTCATGTGAGTATGCGTTTCTATTTTCTGCAAAGAAAATCACCTTTGAAATATGATATAAGTGGTAAGCTTAGAAATTAAATATTTACGTTCCTATTTGACTGTTTATATACGTGAAAAGCTGTGTGTAGGAGCAACACTATACAATGAAGTTCATTGTTTTACTATTTATGGACTAAAATTCACATTTATGTGGTAACGAATAAGATTTTGTATATCAATTTTCGCAAGATGGATTAATGGATATTAAAAAGAAGATACCCTTGAACTAGGGTTATTAAAAAAACTAAGTTTCAAAAAGAAGAACAGAGAAAGAAATCCCTTAGTAGAAGTGGGGCGTAGAAGGCATCTTCACCCTGCATACATTGCGGAGAAAGACTTTTCTACCCTTAATATTGCCTTCCGACTTATGATAGTACTACTGCAAGATTCAATTTGTCCGCATTCCAAATTAACACAGAAATACTCTAGAGCTAAATAATTAAGTGATTTAAAAACTCACATTGTACGTGTACTTTTCTCCATCCTGAATTTTCACCAAAATGTCTCAACGTTTCGCAACGTTCTGTGATTGCAAGGAAAAGAAAAAAATCATCAGAACGAAACAATTTAGACTAATGCAACATGGAGTGTCAACTGTCGAAATTACATACCCATTACTTATGGAAAGAAAAATCTGAGGATTCTTGCTGTTACGTATGATTTAATTTGTGCTGCGTTAACTTTCTGAATTGATCAAATAGTTTAACATATTTGGGCACTATGTGACTCTTGCCGTAACACTTAGCCGTTCGGAAATAGAGATCCATCCATTCGAAAATACAAAACTCTGGGAAAGGTTCGGTCAATCTTTGAAGAGATCGAACGAATTTCTTGTTGACAAAAGCGACTCTTCTATCTGGTCTTTCTATATTCAGAAAATGTAGCTTGGAAATCATTTGACAAAGAAAAGCTAGCTCCAGCATGTATAGCAGCCATGATATCTTCTACAAATATCATAAATTCCGCCTACTGATTGACTCTTTACTCCCATTGCACACGAACTTCAGAAAAGATCGTAACCCCCCTTAGCATTTCGGTGACCCTGACTCTGGACACTGGCTCATGTAAAGATAGGCAGGCATCCACTGAGAAATATAATAAGTGAGAAACTGTCATGATATTTAGTTCCTTCCGTACTGGATAGTCGATCGGATTTAAATTTTAAGGAAGATGCATCACCATATAACATTCTAAATGAAATTAATACAGTGGTTTATACAACTGTATAAAGAAATAACAAATGTAACTTATAACATCTTCAAATTATATATGTCATGAAAATTTGGTGCTATGAGCCAAAATCTGGTTCCAGATCGAAAAGAATACACATACAACTGTTTTGTAGTAGGGATGAAACTTTCGTTTTAAAACTTCATTAGGAAACATTACTGTTATATATTCATTCATTCCGCTCTTTTTAGGTTAATCTGTTTCGGCAAATCACGTTTAGGAATTCTAAGCAAACGTATAATGGGATTCCAGTCATTGCATCAAATATGGACACGGTTGGAACCTTTGAGATGGCAATAACTTTAGCGAAGGTAAGATAAAAGTATCTCCTTTTAATTTCATTCAGTAGTTAATTGCTGAAGATAAAGAAAGAGATGGTAAAAATTATTGTTAAATAGGTAATTCATTTTGTAATCAAATATGTTTTAAGAGCCTGTATATCGTCGTTGAAGAGATGAACTGGCGTAATTCATATCATCCAAAGTAAATCTTTTATGTTACAGAAACTTGAACTCAAATTAGCTAAGACCTATATCTAGCTTAAGTTCATGTTTCATTAACATAGAAAATTTACGCTGGAAGATATGAAATGGTAAAGATTGTGAGAATGCAGTGAATGCAGTTCGTCTCGTGAACGATGATATATGCGTATACTCTGAACAATACATTGTAGGCTTATTCTGTGCACATTTCATGTGACAGAAATGTATAAGTGTTTATTAATAGTTTTGTGAATCTCTAGTTCACCTAACGTAACTGACCAAAATCTCATGGTTCAAGAAAGGCATAAGCAGATATTTTGAAGTGAGCTAAGGGACAGTTGATGTGCTTATTCGTTGGAAATCAAAAGTGCTTTTATGTATTAGGTTGTTGTTTCTGATCATTGATTTCATTAATCTTTAATATGCTTCTGGGTACAAGTCACAGTGATTTATGCTTAAACTTGAAAATAAACTGTTCACGGGAAGTGACGGAATCGTCAGCCGTCTGGTAAACAAATACATCAGAGTTTTTCGAATAAAGAAAACGCAGCTTTCTGACAAGGCTAACTATACTTTAATAAACACAAAAAGGTACAAGGCTAATACATTTTTCGAAGGTATATCATTTCGGAGGCATTACAGTTTTGGAGACTGAACTACAGAACTCAGTTCACAATGAACTGGGAAAATCTTTCCTCTTTAATTATCTGAAGGAGAGAAGCATACTTCGATGGGACACTCCATGTACTCCTGAAGAAGTGCATGTAGCGTCCGCTGATCAGACGGTTCAATTTTTCTGTTACTGCTACTTACGAGACACTGTCGAATACTTGATACTCAAGTTTTATCCCATCTTACCCTTGTATTAGCCTGAATACAGATATCAAGGATATCAGAGCAAGAAAGTGTCTGTTAAGGATAAGAGTACACCGGAAGGTTGTGGATATAATGCCCTGTATAGAGAACTTCAGTATACATAGTCTATTGTATCTTTGATGTATTTGCAAGTATGACTGCAGACCTTAGAAAAGGGCCTCGTGGCTCTTCTCTGTTCAAGTAACATAGACTATTATCATCCCAAAAGTAGGAAAGTTTTCTATTTGGCTGGTGGTTTCGTGAAGTAGGCTTGTCAAGAAGCGTTGATGAGTGTTGGCGTGAAGCAACGTGTTTCTATAGGCAAAAACATGCTCTATTGTGCGAGTATTTTAATCCGGAGAACAAATGTCTATTCAATGTGCTGAAACCTATCATAAGTTTGTCATTAATTATGAAGAATGTTGAACCCAAAGCTTATACATACAATGAAAGCAGATGGTGTAAAGATTTCCTCTATAAATATTGTGATAGTGAAACTTCGTTAGCATGTCTAAGTTTGTGAAAAAGCATTTGTTCCGTAATAATCATGCCTTTGTTCTATTTGAACAATTGATAGTGCGTCTGTTTTCTAAACATGTGAGCGCTGAATAATGTTTCTTGTTCTCTTTGGATGGGATTTCTGCGAGAACCTTTTTGGGAGATAAAATCTTTGATTCATCGATGAACAATCTTCTATTGACATGATGACGGAACCAATCTTTTGTGAATACGTGTTGGAGGGGTACAAAGAGCAGGCCGCCGCACTACCGACGCCTTCTGTACATTGTTTATCTGGATACAGATGTCTAATCTATATCCTGTAGTCGCTTCGACATTTGATACTAACTGGCGTGCCGTGTTCTGCCGTTCGTCTTCCTCTTGGGGTGAAAAAATTATTTTAGCCCTTTGAAATCGAATTGCATAACGGTAGGAAATATTTTCATGCTCTAAAACTACCGTCGTATGTGAATAAACAGAACAATTCGAGTTTGACCGTACACTGTTTCAATTTCTTGACACTTTCCTTGTATTTTAATTTATTTATGGCCTTTGGAAATCTCAGGCCAGAATAGGGTGGGGAAGAGGATGTTGGAAGCTTGTCGGCCAGGGATATTAGTAGGTACCATCCCGGCATTTGCCTGGTGTAACTGAGGAAAAATTCTGGAAATCTGTACTCTCCTGTCATCACTACAGCTGCGACCGGAAGGAGGTACATTTTTGGACAGGAAGTGGGATTGGTGATGTGACTGTAACCCAGTTTTCAGTTTTTCAAAACAGGATTTTTTTAGGGTGTTTTTTTTTTTTTTTTTGTAAACCTTTGTGGCCACTTACTTAAATACTCATGATTCTCTTATTATTTGTTTTCAGCATGGTTTATTCACAGCTGTTCATAAGTATTACACCATTGACCAGTGGATAAACTTTGCCAAAGATCATCCTAAAACGTTGCAGTATGTAGCAGCAAGTTCTGGGACTGCACAAGGAGATTTCGAACGATTATCAGAAATTCTTACTCAAATCCCAGAAGTGATGTACGTTTGCCTGGACGTTGCTAACGGTTACTCTGAGTTATTTGTAGAGTATGTTCGAAAAGTAAGAGCAGCGTTTCCAAACCATACTATAATTGTAAGTAGATTTCTACTTACGTAATCTATTGAATGTATGATATAACGTCTTTCTAAGGATGTGTTCAGTCAACAAGTAAATGATTTCCTTCGTTGAAAGAGAGTAATTTAAACTTGTTTCTTTGTTGATAATTTTGAGTAGAATTTTATGTTGGTACTTAAATACCAAATAGTAGTTTCATAAGGAAACTTTTCTTTGTGAAATGGATTATCTACTTGAATATATATAGTGTTAAGTATTAGCGGGGTAAGTGCGTGACTTGAGAACGACATGTTATTAAGATAATTAAAATGGTATGCCTGTCTGTTAAACATATTTTAGACTTGGAACACTTTCCTGTGGGATGCGTGTACTTCACTAGAAACGTTTCGTCTGCTCCTATAACTGAAAATTTAGGCATGGATTTTGGGTTCATTTCATCATGTAAATGGTTTGGTGATCCAAACCAAGATTGTAAAATTAAGCCTACAGTTAAAATTTTTGTTGATGCATTGTCAACATATATATCTAGTGTGCATTTTCCCGATTTGATGACATTTTGTTAATATTTAATTGTTTTTCAAGAAACAAGGTAACAATATATGCGGTCAGTTTGAAACTACAGCGAAATATAATGGCCCAGGATCATAAAGTTCTGATCCTTTGGAGAAAGTTGTTATGGAAAATACGTGATCACATACCAAAACCATTTGCGTATGGCTCATCGATATGGAACAGTCAGTTCCTAGATGGGCAAATTCAACATTTTGATTTTGAGGCAGAACAGTTCAATCCCTATCTCATTGCCTCTATCCAAAGCTTGAATTGCAGTTAAAACAAAGGAATTTTGAGTGAGGAAAATAGTTGCAACAATCCTAGAAGAAGTTCGTAGCTCTAACGTGGGTTGTGTTGAATAAAATTTAGTTGCATGATTTTGATGGTTATTTCATGATCGTACTCATCACTGTCCAGCGCCCCTCGGAGCATTTTATTTTAGTTTTCTTTTGGCTTATTTTTAGGTAAAGTTTTGGTTTAACAGGATGAATATGTTGAGTTAAATATATTTTAGTAAAAGTGTTCGTCATACGTTTTAGAAATGTAGTTGCTATTGAGACGTAGAATCTCAGAGAGTATTTTTTTAAAATATGATTGTATATAGCGCCGTGATTTGTCGACACATTGAATTGTGAGGTTTTTTTTTTCTATTATAAGCATTTTAGAACTTTCATTATGATTTCTTATTGCGGTGGATTATCTTGTTGTTACCTTAATAGTTACGCATAGTTCTAGTTTCTCATAGTTTCTCATAACTGGCGTGTATTCCTTCGTCTCCTTGCGATTTCTCGAACTAGCGAAAAGAGAAAGGAAGGAAAGACAACCTATGAGTTATAATTAGCTAATGTCAACGAGCAGTGACGACTAGCGTCCATAAGTAACAATGAAACATGAGCCATTCTGGTGTGGTGCAGTGACTGCTGTATGGGGGCAACGTGAGTTTGAGTCCCACTCTCACCTGCGATCCTGGCTGATGTTTTAAGGGATCAATCCTACAAGATGAATTCCAGGTTATAGATCTTAGTCATTCCTTCCCTTAACGACTGTAGCAATGGTCTGAACGTGATGATCTGTAGCCCTGAGAAATGTACAGTTTCAACAACGAAACTTTGTTCTACGGCTGAATGGGATTAAATATTGCTCAAGGGTTAACATGCTGTCTGATGATATTTAACGACCTAGAACCCTGCATTGTACATGGAGAAGGACGCTGCTATGCATTTATTTGTTATTGACAAGATGGAAATTATTAGTGTCAAATGTAGACTCTTGCATAGTGTGTTTATTGAAGGACGAAAAGCAAACTTGTTTGTATTATAACGCTGGAAAAAAAATCCTCGTACGTATTGCTGTTTCTTATTGATGTGTTATGGTTATAGTTTGCTAAATCTAAGATTTGAAATCGTTAAAATATTGGTTTTGTAGATCGGTCGATGGTGGCTGAGGTTATTCACCTTCTTCCTTTTCCTGGAAAAGAAATTTTACAATCGGAGACAAGTTTTCTTGCGATTTTTCATTTCGAATCAAGACAGAGGATCCAGTAGTCCCTATACATATTTTCTTTTAAGATGTACCCTGAGAACACTGTGTAAATATATCAATATGTTAATAGTTCGAAACGGGTATTCGTTTTTTATCCCCACCGATTGATCAGTGGTGACCATTTTTGTATGGTGGTGCATGCTACCATTTGTATTTGCAGACGTTTACGGAAAATGGAATATCTGCGAACCTGTTTATCATACATCAAACAAAAAAAATTTCTTTCTTTAAAGTTTGCTTGATAATTTTAATCCTCTACATCGAAAAGTTGAAAATGTAATCGAAATGGTTACACTAGTATCCAAAGGGGATTGTCTGAATGAATAAATAAATATAATAATTGTAATAAAAAAATCCGTTTTTCACAGTTCTGTTTCGCACGGAAGAGGTTTAATGTCAAAGTTGATTTTGTGTACATTTTTACGTATTGAAGTATATTGAACGTATGCAAAATATGGTTCTTTACCTTTTTTTTATGAATCCAAAATAAAACTTATTTTATGAATATTGGAGGTCCAATATCTTTGTTGTGGGATCAGATAAAAACTAATTATTTCACATGTTACTCACTTATATAAGAAGAATCTACGGTACAATTTTTAACTTTGATTTTTGAATTTGAACGGAGCTGTAGAGTTGCAAAGCGGCAGTGAATAATGGTCGTGCGCGCTTTTGTATGAATATTTGGCTATCATATCTTCCTTTGGTACTCTGGTAGTAACATAACGTATTTACCAAAGCGCGCACGAGCATTAATTATCCCCATTTTGCAAATCTGTAACTCCAGTCGAACTCAGATATCAAAGTTGAAATTACGACCGGCGGGAAGCAGTTCAAGAAATCTATGGAATATTCTGTTCATAAGTAATAGCGTTATCATATGATTTTTATATATAAAAAATTCACAAATCATTTAACTTGAACCAACATATACAATTTCAGAATTCTGAAATTCTACATAATTTCTGAGGTTTTTTTAATTGTGGGCTACACTTAAAAAGGGTGGCATACCATCTGCAGAATGGATGTTATCAATGATTTCCAGTAGTGACTGCCTCCTCAATATATATTTTCTTTTTTTTAGTGTGTGTGTATGAATATTTCTAAAAGAACTGAAATATGAGATATTCCAAGTAGTAGGTCGCCAGATCTTGAGAAAATTAAGCAATTTAAGTGGTAGGAGATATGCAGTTGCTGCTATCATTAGCAAAGATAACTGCAATTATTATTATTATTATTAATAATGTTATTTAATAAACTTTGTAGTATTTCTGTTAATGATTCACCAATAACTTGAAATAAACATATACTTAGATTTGGTCGTTTGCATTTTTTGGCGTATAATTAAGTTTTGTCAATGTTTAATATCCTTTTGGCATTCTATAGATTATTTCTTTTTCCATATCTCCCAATCCTAATTAGTCATAATTATTTTTTTCTAGGCAGGAAACGTGGTCACCGGTGAAATGGTAGAAGAGTTGATTCTTTCAGGTGCAGATATAATAAAAGTTGGGATTGGTCCAGGATCAGTGTGCACAACTAGAAAGAAAACAGGTGTTGGCTACCCACAACTAAGTGCAGTGATAGAATGTGCTGATGCTGCTCATGGCTTGGGTGGACATATAATATCAGTACGTATACTATTTTGGGTTATTCGATATAAATTCCATGTAAGTGCTCTTTTATTGTTATTTTTTTTGTACATGCATATTGTAGTGTAAAGGGAAGACCAATTTTTGTGATGCGATTTTATAATTATTACGAAACTTCATGTATAGGTCAGTTGACCTTAAGGACCTTTTTGTGTAAATAAGATCTGTTGTTTTTATAGGGTTATTGAATTTGAAATGGAAACTTTGATGTAACTGATATATTTGTGGTCGGTTCAAATTAAAATAACTTTAAAATTGGACAGTTACGTAGTTTGCGATCTAAACTATTAATTTCTGTAGAGCCAAATAAAATTTTATTGTAAAACTCGGATGGAACAAGAACTGACATGTCACCTCCGTGCGATAGCACCTTTCTGCTTTAACATTTATTATTATTTTTATTATTACAGAATTTCAAAGTTGAGATGTCATGTATAAATAACGACATATTTAATTTAACCTGCTGGAAACAAATATATATTTTTTGTTGACTAGATAAGTGTAGAAACAAATCTAGGTTTCTTCATTAATTTGAACTGAGTTCTTTGTCTTTTTCGGTAGAAAGTTTTGATTAGTAGTCATTGAGCCTCCATATGTACCCCTCACCATGCCATTGTCACCTCCATTCATTTTGAGTCATCGTCGTACTGTGATAATCTCCCTTTCTTTAAATTTGATGTTACGTTCATTCTTAGCATTTAAAAACTTAAATTTATTTCTAAACATTAGTGGTTACTATGTTGAACCTTATTTTTATAATATTAGAAACCACTGTATGGTCTTAGCAATATCAAACTCACTATTGAATTTAGTTTGAAAGGCCTTTGGGCAACTTTGGCTCAGTTCGGATGGATTATAATGGATGATTGATGGAATGAAGAAAGTGAGAGGAAACGGAAGATCCTCGACAAAGCCCACATGGCATGAGCAGCAATCAAACCGACAACCCCAAGGATCAGAGGTGAGCGCTCTTCCATTAAGCCACTGTGAATTCACTATTTGGAACGACCGTAGCTCTATTGGTAGAGCGTTGGCTTAGTGATCGGAAGGTCCTGAGAATGATCCCAGCTGCCGCCCATCCTGACAGGTTTATTCTGTCATACCAGGCAAATGTCGGGATGGTACCTATAAACTAGCCCCTGTCCTACTATCTTTCAATATCTTCTCCACGGCACTGTTCCGACCTGAGCCTAAGATACCTAAAGGCCATCAATAAAATTAAACTCTCTATATTAATGTTTCAAATATATTGAGATTTAGTTAAACAAAACAAGCTTTCTAGGCAACAATTACAACAACAGACGAGAGTTGCTCGTTGCATGGCAAAAATAAAATGCACAATGCATAAATCGGTTTTATGCAGTAGCACATCTTTCATTTTCTAAAATTTTCAACATGTGGAGATTTGTGTATTTTGTGATCTGTGAAAAATATTTCATTTTTTATATATTATATTTTAGGATGGTGGTTGCACATGCCCTGGAGATGTTGCGAAGGCATTTGGTGGAGGAGCAGATTTTGTGATGATCGGAGGTATGTTTGCTGGCCATGATCAGTGTGGAGGTGAGGTCATTGAAAAAAATGGGAAAATGTATAAGCTATTTTATGGAATGTCGTCTGCAACAGCTATGAAGAAGTATGCTGGAGGAGTTGCAGAATACAGGTAAGAAAGAATAACAAGAGAGCATATTTCTTCGCTTGTTCTCAGTGCAGTTTGGCTTTATATTGTCGTGTTATCGACTAAACAAATTTTCCATGATTGTCATAATATTAATCATATTAGCGTAGACGCTGGACAATATCAAAATTTTTCGAGTCGAGCACCGTGTTTTAGCCTAAAGCAATATGCTTTTATTCACAAGCCACTGTCTCAGGTTCGAATCCTGTCGGTGCTACGATTTTTGTGGAATTCTAGTGACAATAACTTAGTTAAAAGGGATGTGTGAATCTCTTCCCTTAGTTACTGAAATCGCCCATAACCTCAAAGGTTACTGTTATTTCTCAGTATTCAATACTGAAACAATTATTTTTCTTAAGTAGGGGTTTGTGGCAAGGTTTTGCAATCTAGCTACTATGGAGGCAAGGTAGTGCGGTGGAGAAGGGTCATTTAAGTTGCGAGTAGCATCTCATGTTGGTCTGTGCGCTAAGGTAGTCCTTACGTATAATGATGGAAATTTGTTTTATTTTCTTATGTCGTACCTCTCTACCCCATTTTGTTTCCTTCTGGGTTAGTGATAGTACACGTAAAATATCAAGAGAATTAATATTACGCCGTCCTCAGGGTATATGTTTTTCGTCAAAATGCCCAGAAATTGACAGAAAGCAAGTGCTTGTGGCACGAGTTAATGATGATTGAGTGACTTAAAAATTTATTTGTACTAGTTGAGAAGGCAACAAAAATTGATGGATGTGGTTTATAATATTGAACGTTTCGCGAAATAGGAGCTCAAGTTGGAGGTGTTGCAATCTTCAAGGCATGTTCAATAAATAAGGTAACAAAGTCTGTATAATCGCGAGTAAGAAGACTGACGGTATAATTTTGAACTGTTGTAGAAAGCGAGTTATAATACTTCGGACGATCGACAGAGCTAGTAACGTAACACATGCTCAACTGAGACAGTGATAAAGATGGCAAGATGTCTGGAATCCTGGTCAGACATGGAGGTCTGAAATGTCATACATTTTTTTTATGCCAAGGGAATCAATGCGGCAGCCATTTATTGTGAATTAGTGGAAGTGTATGGGACTTTATAATGTTCCGACCTTCCCCACAGCATCACTATTACAGCTGAAAAGTATTGCCAGACTATGAACCGACCGCCGTTCGTTGGAAGAGAGCAGGACAGTGCGAGAAGATGTTATTCACTTGCACGACAATGCAAGACCGCACACTGCGATACTTGCCCGATCCCACATTGTCAGTTACCACTGGGAGGTTTTGGAACACTCCCTATAGCTCGGACCTGGCGCCCATGAAAAATAATCTGTGTGATCAACGAATTCAGAGTCAAGAACGTGTAACAGGGCATCATTGCCTGGCTGTGGAGGATATTGACACCAAATTCTTTTACGACGAAATGGATGGATTGATTGCCCGGTGGAACAAGTGTTTGAACAAATTTGGTGATTGTTTGAAAATATGGTGTTCGTATCCATGTGTCATACTGTAGTTCCAAATTTCTATTCGTAAAGGTATGTTCATAAATTCACATGTGACCTTATTTATTGAACTTTTGTTTCTTGGCATATCGTTGTATTGTAACCTTGTAGTTGGTCATTGCATTGCCGTGGTTTTTATTTTTGAAATGTTGAATTTTATAAACCGTATCTACTTATATATTTATTTAAAGGCTAATTATAGTACAGAGAAAATTTTAAGTCAGGCAGTATTAAACCATATCGCAAGTCACTTCCTTTTTGTCAAATCGCGGGCATTTTGACGGCGAACAAGTGTTCTATGAAAGGGGTAATATTGATTGACTTGGTATTTTCTATGTATTACCTCAAATTTAAAAGAAAACAAAATAAGATGTACGACATAAGAAAATACAACAAAACACTTAATGTACCTGAGGACAATCTTATTGTGCCTCCACACTTGTCGATGGACTCAAACTTAATCGTACTTCTGATCCCATAGTTTAGTCCTTAAGGGAAAATATTTATGTATTTATTTATAAGAGATTTGAGTATTTAAAATTTCGTATGTTCGTGGTATTTACTTCTTCTTTTCCAACCAGTGTTTACCTGTGAAATGAAGCTTGTTCACAATCGAAACATTAACCACATATTTCCCCAAGATAAATATGTTTCCTATTGTGTTGTTTTATATTTTTTTCCGTAACATATGCGTTATTTCCTTTTCCAGTATACAATATAAGTAAACAATTCTCGTGTAGGTAATTGGGCCACGGTGGCTCAACGGTTAGAGCGTTCACCTGTGGCGCTTGGGTTCGTCGGTTCAAACCCTGCTCGTGCCATGTGGGTTTTGTGGTGGGCAAACATCGTGTGCGTGGGTTTTCTCGGGGTTCTCCCATTTCCTTCCACTTTCTTCATTCCACCATCAACCATCCAGCCTGAGTCAAAGTTGCCTAAAAACCTTAAGAATTAAATTCAAATTCAAAATTCGTTTAGGTAATCGTCGAATTTTCTAAAGAGTTTAGGCATGCACAAGAAAGTATCTTGTTATTCCAAAGAGAAAAGCAAATATTTGTGGCGCTGGAATAATCTTATTCTTTTACTGGACGATATGTAGTAGGTAGGGATTCAAGGGATTCAGTTTGGAAATATTTGATAAGCCTTTGCTGACGTGAACCAAAGATGCCTAAAGACTATAAATAAACTAAAAAAAAATTAATAAACTTTTGGTATCTTTAATTAGATCTTAGAAAATAGGTAAGGCTAAACTTAAGTAAAGGAAATATAGCAAGGTTTAGACTGGCGAAAAGGAATTGAGAGACAGTGGCAAGAGAAAAATGAGGGTCTTTAAGAAATTTAACTATTGCTGCTCTCCGTTGGTATCAATTTCTGGAAGAGAAAACTAATGTGAATACTCAGTACTTCTCCAAGGTTCAAGGTATTTATATATTGTGTTCGGTTTAAAACTTACTCTGTCTAGTTCTTATGATAAAATCACTTCAGGAGAGTAAGCTTCGTAGTTTCGGCACAGCAACCCTTTCCAACTTTCTGTCATTAAGTTGGGCTATGCTCAGTGTTGTTCTGTGTTGTGATTGAACTTACGAATATGTCTTCCGAAAATTAATGTTGTTACTCTTAAAATGTCTAACACTATTTTGTGTTTTGCCTCTATTTCGGTAAATTACTCTGTAGCGATAGCTGTATTATAATAATAAAAAAAGACAGGAACATTATAACTTTTGTCTTTGTGACAAGTTTTTTTTCTGCTTGTGGATATTTATAAACACCTACCATATTACATGCTCGGAATCCAGTATTTCCTGTTAACAGACGCAATTATTCAGTTCTGATCCCTCGTTTTCTGTTGTTGTTGCAACACAACGAAAATTCGAAGTTTAATTATCTTAACCATACCGTCACACTATTTCTCCATATACAGTACTAACCATCAAAATGTAGCCACTTTACATTAAAAACTAAATACGAGTTATCTTTATCCCATGTTCTGTCCTATCTGAGATTTATTTCTAAAAATAATTACGTTCAACTAGCTTGAAAAAGCCTCGCCTGTGAGAAGAAACGTTGTTGCGGTGAAGCACTTCAAGAAGCTAACAAAACGTACGTTTTATTTTAAAGTATAGTTTAGTTTCTTGCATAGATGTCTGTTTCAAAATTAATAATTCTGTTACGTTAGGTTACCCATTTATCGTAGAATAACACAAATTGTAAAACAAGTCTTCAAAAAGTACAGCATTATACCAACTCTTTGCCCCCGAAAAATATTGAAAAATCCTTTACTGGATACAAAAGTTCTTATTCGGACCGTATACAATTGTTTGGAGTCTATAAAATCAAATGCGAATGAAAAAGTAAATAAATAAAGTTTATAGGTATGACAAAACAGAATTAGAATACTCGAGTTAAAGAATACGAGAGATGCTAGTACTTCCTGTCCCATCTCGGACTTGTCCAGATATCTGAACGAATCTGATAACATCAAATTGTCTCTCATTTTATGTACAACAGGTTTACCTATTAAAAGAGCCATTAAGAAGTATGCTATATTAGCATTAGAAAGCCATCGCTTAACAATCCCAAGGGGAAATTAAAAAAGGAAAACGAATGGTTTACAAATAAAATAGGCATTAGGAAAGCAAACATGACTTCCTTGTCTCACTTTTTCATTAAGTTTTCATGTACCACAGTTCGTTTGATAAATAACATAATTTCTATTTTAGGTTGACGGATATCAAATCATATTTTGTTGCAAAATTAATGTCAATTTTTGACCGGTATTAATCGATACAAAAACTGTTGGAATCAGCACATTTTTGTCAACGGTCAGTTTGTTTATTTATCCAGATATCAGTGAATTCTGGAGTCAGGGAGCCGATGCAAAGCGGCCTTAGTCCAGTTGCTGAGCGATGGCTTAGCAATCAGAAGGTCTTACCCATCCTGACTGATATTTTTTCTAGGATTTTCCGTCACACACCAGGCAAATGCTGGGATGATACCTACAAACTAGGCTCTGGCCGACTATCTTCTAACATTCTTAACCCCCATCCTTGCCTGAACTTGACTTACCTAAAGTCCATAAATAAATTCAATTTAATTGAGGGAGCCGATAAGCTCTTTGTAGGTGTTTTGAGCTAATTCATAATCACATAAGACTTTTCAATCAAGAAAATCGTTGGAGATGTCTAAACAAGTGGTAGTCAGTAGATAGAGGTCAGGAGAGTATACTGGATGAGGCAGAGTTTCATAAAGTAAGTGGGTCAATTTGTGGAGCATCTCTTGTGAGACGCAGTTTAGCATTGCTATGAAGAATGATCGGGCTCTTTTCTTTTAACCCTTCAAGGACGGGGTGGGGTGTTTTAACTGCGAGTTGCAGTTTTCTTAATTAGAACACATTCCTTATGTTTTCATATGCCATATGTTAAAAGAAAAACAGTTGATTTATTTCCTTACAAAATGCAAAACTAATACATGGGGGTGTTGAAATCATTAGCATAAATAATGTATGTCGTCAATTCTTGTTGCAGAGCTGCAGAAGGAAAAACCGTGGAGGTAGAATATAGAGGAGACGTAGAAGCGACTGTCTTCGATATACTTGGAGGTCTTCGATCTGCATGTACGTATGTGGGAGCTGCGTACTTAAAAGAGTTGCCACGACGAGCAACGTTTATTAGGGTGACTCAACAAGTAAATGAGGTATATGCTTAAAGTTGAGAGAGCCTAGGAAAAGGTAGATCTAGTTACGTTTTTTTTTATCAAGAAGCTAAGGACATGTTTGAATAGTTTTTCGACCGTAACATTATTTCTAATTCAAAATAAATTAGAAGTTCAGTGTCCGTTTGTTTGCGAATCTAGTTTTTGTTGCAGCTGTTTGCGAACCATACGTTGAATTAAAGTATATGAATATTCTTGGTCAGTAAAAATAGAGTACCAAATAGAACGGATGGTTCTGTTTATTTTAATGCCAAAAATGTGTTATTTGTAGTGTGTAATACTTAATACTGAGAAACAAAGGGGCATGCTTAATAGATCTGTCGCATGTAGAATCGAAAGAAATTTATTTTTAAAAATGTATATCTTTATATATGTAATGTTGTATACATTTTATATTAGGATTTAGGCTGTGATGAAGCTGAAAAAATCACACATGATTCAATTTTAGTGTATCGTACAACGTGGTGATTTTTTAATGTATTGGTTTCAAACGTTATACAAATGTATAGCTATTTATGATACTTTATAGTAGCTAGTCATTATACAAGAATACTTTACGGTAGCTAGTCATTATACAAGAATATATAGTTTAAATAGAACGTTTAAATTATATGTATTAGGAAAGAGTTTTAGACGGAATTGCACATTACTGTATGTTGAAATTTCTGTTATAATTTATTTTATTGAAGATTTGAAATTTTCGGATCCCATTCTTCTTTTTTTATGTAATCATACTAATGCTTTACTTAACACCTATCGACGATGCCTACGCAAGGAAATTGCTGCACTTCCAAAAAGTTGTGTATGTTTGTGCTACTAACACGTTCGAAGATTTAAGGCCTATATATTTTTAGTTGTGCAATTTGTGTATGGAGAAAGGAGAACGTAGTCATTAATTAATTAATTAATTTCAAATTTAAGGATTTTTGTGTTCCTAATGGACATGTTAAATGGTTCTGTCTGATCAGTTCCTCAGGTGAATATAGTAGCACTTTGCCGAAGTTTATTTTATGTTCGCAAAGATGAATAATATTCAAATCCACGGTAGGCTTTAATATTTTTGTAGAGATTCGATAATTTGAACATGTGTCATAAATGTTTGTAGGATGATATTGAAGGTAATACAAAGATTTTGATTGAAAACCAAGTAAAGGAAACATGTTCACTGTTAGCTACTATACGATTATTATTATATAAAATATTTTAATTGTTTTTTATAATATATAGTGAATATATTTCTTGTTTATTATTTTGTTTTGAAGTACTTCATAAGTAGCGTACCATTTTCTAGTAACATATTCTGTTGCAGATCCAAGCTGCTAATTTATCCTTGGGACTCGAAGTTCGTGACAATATTTACACAAAACCCATCAAAATCACCTGTTTATGTCGAAACTCTTCACCGACTTGAAGTTAAATGTGAGGAGATAAGTGGATAAAATTTGTTTAATAGTATTGGCAGGTAGAAATGACATTTCTGCTGTAGTGTATCTCGCTTGCCTAGTACAAATTTATATTTGAAAATTTCGTTCTCAGTAAATCAGTCCGTCTGATTAGTTATTTATTATTTTCTTTCAAAAGCAGCTGTTGTAAAAATTCTAAAATGTCTGTGGTTTTCGTGATTGTAATGATAGGTGATGTGAACTACGGTGCTGCCATAATTGGGTGAAGAATATGGTTGAAAGTGCAGCTGTATACACAAAAAATATATAGCCTAGGTAATAGAAAGATGCCACTTTTTTCGTACTTAAAGGAAAGAACAGTTTGAAATAGCGTCTATTTGACTTTGTTTCAGTGAAATAAATCTGTTCGTGTGAATTTGCTCATTAATTACCCAACAACTTGAGTTTGGTTCGGAGCGCGGTGGCTAAATGGTACAGCGTTCACCTCTGGTACCAGGGGAATCCTTTCGATCCCTGCTCATGCCATGTGGGCCTTGTGGTTGTCAAACACCGTGTGCGTGGCTTTTTTCGGGGTACTCCCGTTTACTTCCGCTTTCTTTATACCACCAATTCATCCCATCCGGCCAGAGCCAAAGTGGTCTATAAAGGACTTACAAATTGAATTCAAATTCAAAATTGAGTTTGGTTCGTTTATATAGAAAGATATATCTGTACTGTCCATGTTTTGTTTTTGATTAAATGAAAATAGTAAGGAATGAAAGTATTACCACCAAAATATACAATAACGTCTCACGCACAAATACAGTGTCTGTAATAAGGTCACATTATACTCTAGAAGTCACAAAGTAAGTATTCGTTACTAGTCTGACCGAGATTTTCTGAAAATTTCACTTCGAAATACGAGGGTTGTTTACTTTCTGAACATCCGATGGACTGTAAACAAATAAACAAGATATGAACACAAATTTTAAGGTATACAGAAGTTAGGTGCTTATGTATGCCACTTCTGCGCAAAGTTCAATATATATTTATGCACTAGTCCTAATGGAGCACGAGCTTTTGTATGCCCCTGCTTAAAGGAAGTTGACGCCTGAATGATAAGTTCCATCGTGGACATAAATTTTTCCTCGAAATTTTCGACACCATTCTCATACAGAATCGCACTCATGCACAGTACACATTCTCCCATGAATTTCGATCACTTTCATTTCTGCAACATTCAAGATGACCAGTAAGATAGAGGATATGCCAAGAGCAAAGTTCGATCCCTTCAGCCATTTTCGTGGTTGAAGTTTCCAGTTTCGAGAAGCAAGACGAAACATATCGTTAAAATTTGAGCAGTTAGTGTGATCTCGATTTGTCATGAATCCACCAACTTTTTCTATGTTGTGTGAGACGTCAATTTTAAGATGTTTAATAGATTCGTCAGAACAAGTTATTATTTATTTGTGTAATACTAAATGATGATACTAAGGTGTCATATTTGCTGTCCTAAGACTATATTTTTTTAAAACACTATTATTGTTCCTTTTCTGATTTCTTGTTTGTGAACACGTTTAAGTCAGATGTTTAACTAGATTTCTGCAAATGATTTGTTACTAGATAAACACAGGATCAGCATATAATGGAAAATAAATGCTAATGTGCCTTACGGGTGATCGGTTTCTTTTTTGTGGAATGTTTTCATATTAATAATATTTCTCCTGTGGCGCGAAGTATAATGTGAAAACGTTCCACAGTGAAGAAGCTGACCACACGTAAGTTACTATTATAAATTATGTGGCTTCTCGCGCAAAAATAACACTATCAAATATCAATGTGTTGAATTAAGTGTGCACTAGAAAGTGTTGTCTATTTAACTGAATTTCAAACATATCTTAAATATTACTTATTAATCTGAAATAATGTATTACTACTTAATTAGTTTGAATCGTACTTAGCAATAATTATCATATTGTTTACTGTTATTGTGTTAAAAAAAATATATATATGCTTTAATTGTTTTAAATAATATACATGTTATTGTGGTGTAGTATGCTTGTAATTGTTTTTATGTACACTGTTGTTTTCCATGAGCTTATAATTAAAACAACTTTAATTTTTGCTAATGTCAAGCCTACAAAAATAATTTGTATATTTCTGTATTATGCAAAGGTGTAATACAAACTGAGTTACATACGTGTCAGCAAGCTTCTAGATATACTGAGGAAAAGAAAAACATTAAGAAATCCAAATTTTATCCTGAGTTAAGGAACATCTTTAGGGATATTTGACATATAAAAGGAAATAAAAGTTAGAAAGGAAGGAAGATTGTGCAGAAAGAGAGAATATTATGGAAACTTGTGCAGAAAGAGAGAATGTTATGGAGACTGAGTACAATGGAGTAAATGTGTTAAGTTTGAACCTAGTTTATTCTCCAATATTTGTTTGTTGGTTGCGGTTTTCTTCACTACCGCTTCCACTAATTTGGTTCGTAATAGCACTAAATACACATTGACGCAGAGTTTTCCAGTTGGTGACATTTTTTTTAGACAAGATTATTTTTCATTCTCTCTCTGTTATCATGGTGCTTGTGTTTTTGCTGTTGAACACAATAATTAACTAGCTTCTATGTAGCTTCTTCTAGTGTTCTCTATTACTGCACATATGTTTTCTTTCGGTAATGATGCCAGAAGTTTTGGTAGAACCTTTTTGCATTATTACTCTTAATTATTAATGTAATATGATTCACAACTGATGTATTTTCAGACAAAATCTGATTCTAATTGCTTTGATACAAATAGAATCTTCAAATTCAAATTTAGCTCCCTTGCATGTGGTTAGCTCCCTTATATGTTGCAAGCAATGTGTATCTAAAATATACTTTAAATTATTATCGATTCCTCTAAACTTCGTGATAATGATATAATATGGCTACCAAAACGTTGTGGTCATGTTCTCAAACATTAGTGCGTGCATGTAGCATGATATATCATGTTCACCATGTTGCGTAGAAAGCAGGGACTTGTAGCTAATTCCTCTAATCTAGTTACAGTGGAGGCAAGGTAAAATGTTTGGAAGGGTCGCTTAAGTGGCGAGTGGTATCGCATATTGGTCTGCGCACCCACACTCAGCCTCAAATTTAAATCTGAACATGGTTCAGATCCCACATTGATAGTAGATCCCATCCACAAGCTTCATGTTCTATTAGGACGAAATCACTAGTCAAACAAGCATTGTGTGCAATGTATTATTTATGTAACTGGTAATTTTACCTTTGTAATTGGTAAGTTTTCATACAACAGCTACTGCCAAACGGACTCGTTATACTGTTAGTATTGTTTGCAATACATACGTTAATATACAGAAACTTCAAGGCCAGTGATGAAGTATTAAGAAGATACTTCAAGCAAAGTTATAATATGTAAATCAATTCTTCTGTTAGTTCAATTATGTTTGAAACTTTCTGAATTGCTTTGTTGCAATTGTTGTGCATTACTCTATCCCATCATACTGTATTTTCCTTACAACAACTGTAGCTTAAATAACGCAGCTGATTTTATATATACTACAGATATATTCAGTAATGTTCTTGTAGTTATTTCAGTGTCAATTTATGTCTTTCTAATTAAAATACTGTAGATTTTAGTACTTTTCTCACAAAGCCGTGTTGTTTTCCTGTGATTTTTGTTAGTATTTTAACAGTAGTAAACCAAAGAAATTTAAAGCTGTTATAAGATTGTACCATGTGGTTTATATATCGAAGGTAGTTATTTTTATGGTTAACTATAAATAAGGTAATTTTGTAATTACGTGTAAGTATCATTGGAATTATTCCACTAGTTAATTAACTGCTTACAAAAAGTTGTTTTATTTCGGATGTAAAATCATTGTTCAAGTTTGGGCTTTAAAGCAGGTATAGATGGGGTTCTTTTTGAGGTTAAAGAGCTTCCTTGAACCCAAAGCTAGCAAGAATAGACAGCGTTTAAAACAAAATATTATTGAAAAACTTGAAGCAATAAGATTAAAGTATGAATGTGCACACCTAACTTATTACATTGAATTAATGTAGTACTGTTACTTGCAACATCATAGATACATACGCTATTAAGGGAATTTGCCATGAAACTTGTAGTAGCTAAAAATTGGTTGTAACTCTTGATGACATCCGTCCATTATGGACACGTAGAATTGTTTTGATGAAATTCGAAATCTCCTGGAGATGCCAGGGAAAAGACTGATTTTCAAAGTATAAAAACGATTACTATTAACAACTTTTGCCATTACAGTATATCATTTTTATAGATGGTTGAAAACGAAACTTAAATTATTAAAGGATCACCGTATTAGTTTTCACTAAAACCACGCCTTGCTCTCAGTAAACATGTTCTTATCTTTCCTCAAGAACAAAATGTTGGAAACGGCGTGTATAATTGATTAGGAAATTATTCGGATAAAAGAATATCCGTATATATCAGTAAAGAAAATGAATATTTGTTCGATTATCAACTCTTCAAATAATTGTACCTGTTTTGGATAAATGCGCGAATAATGAAATCTATGTGAATGAACTGATATTGACAACCGTAGTTCACCGATCCACTTAACTGAATTTAAGGACAAAATAGCGAGTCAACGAACAAAAAATCTCACTCATATTGTATTAATATTTTGAAGGGAAAATACACCAATAAAATAGATTCTTAAAAAGAGAATCATTAGCAGATCTAAAATGAGTTAACTTCTGTTTTCTCTTAATTACGTTTCACTATAAATTTTAGAATTAGAAATAACCTAACAATTGATACTGCAGATGTCTTAGATCGTTTCCCTAAAACCATTTCGAAGATCTGAGACTCACAAGTTGTTTAATATCGTTATAGTGTACTTCCCTGAACTTTAGAGTGAAAAAATCCCTCCCTTTTAATACCATTTACCTATGAATTTGCTAATTGAAACATGTATGAAGAAAATGTGTCTCCCCCAACTGTTTTTCAGAAGAATCACTTATCTGTTAATCCCATGATTCACTTCGAAACAAACTTTAAACATTTTCAGGGAAGAGAAGAGTATTCACACAAAATCATATAACACTCACTCAGCTTCCACTTCACAAGTGTCGAGATTTCGTGTACCAAGCACAAGTTATTTCATAGATGCTCTAGATTTTTCCCGTTTTTGTGAGATTACTTGCAAATATAAGAATATACATATAATGAAAAGGATTATCAGGACTAGTGTCAAAGGACATAGCAGGAATTCAAACTATCAACCGGTATCAGTATTATCTATGTATTTCCGTGGGGTCAGACAGGCGAAACCACTAGCATCTCCAAATTACGTTTTTTATGCGCATTTCTGTCTGAGCGTTTTAACTAAACCATTTAATTCTTCTTATGACGCATTTATGTATTAAAGTAACATGGTTAAGCTATTGTTGCTCACAATTGAATTTAAACAATGAGTCATTTTGCTGTTCGGCACGGAGCGCCTCATATAATCGGTATTCGCCTGTCTGGCACGGAGCACCACACCTCAAGAGCAAATTATCACAGTGAAGATACACGCTAAAGAAAGTTAATACTACATCATAATAAAGCTTTTAAATATTCATAGAACGATTCTTATTTTCCTGATTTTCAGTTTGAAACACTGCACTGTACGGCAAACACAGAAGCCAGAACTTGTAACGAACTACTATGAGACTTGCGATATGTTGAGGAAGGACATTTTTCGTGGCAGTGGCATCCCATGATCGTCTAAACTCTTTGACAATCTAAGCTTGCAGTGACGTAAGCAATAGCTCTAAGCTCGAAAGGAATATGCTATCTCGACTTGCACCGTTAATTCCTAATAATTAAGGAATTTTGGGTAGGGAAACTGACGTTTTTTTGGTTTTCTACACGTAATTAGTATTAATAAAGTACATTAAACAAATGAAGCAGCTAAGTATACGTGTATGTATTGATATAGATGAAACTGGGACAAGATTTAGAAGAAACTGCAACGCTTAGGTAGTTGGGCGGTTTCTTGACCCGCGCAATGTATAATTCAATTTTCCTTAGGCAAATTCACACAGACATTGTCAAAAATGGTAGTAATCGTTTCATTGTAATTCCTTCTTACAAAGTACGTGCTGCAATTGATACGATAGAATCTGTAGCACCATAAATTGAATACATACATTTACGTGAGCGCTCGCTCGCTGGTTCAGACTAATCAACTTTGAAATAATTTAAAACTTCATTATAAGACAATAATAAATTAAGAACTGAAAACCAATCATAAGTATGAATAATTATAAATGATTTAGCATTTTCTGTTGCATTAGCCACAGAACATTTTACGCACAACAGATGGCGCTAGTATATATGCACAAATTTGAGTGTCCTCGTTTCTATATCTTTGCTACAAGTTAAAATCTTGGTATGTTTGGAACTGCAATTATGTTTTAAAGTGTATCGTTGATGATTATTCATGGTTTTCGAACCCTTAGGAATACGGTTCAACGCATTTTCAACATACATTATATTGTTTAAAACGGTGGGTTGGCTCATATGTCACCCGTGACGTCACTTCAAACTTAGGTTGTTAAATAGTTTATACACTCTTCCTCGGATGCAAACTCGAGCGTGTTTTGCATCTGACGATAGTAGTAGGTCCCATCCTTAGAACCTATGCACTCGATTAAGACGGAAATTATTCAAAATTGAACTCATAGCTTTTAAAATACGTTGCATTAAAAGAAAGAAAGTGGAAAGTTTGACACAAAGTAGGATTCACGTACTTACAACACGCAGCTAATGAAACAGTAAATTGTAACCCAATGAGAATGACACTTTTCAGTTGACGTATCTGGTCTCACATCTGTACTATAAGTAGGCTCACGTAAAAACTAGGAATTCTTTCCTTCTACATTCCTTTTCTGAAGATGTCTTAAGTTAATTAGAGGCGGGATTTTGGGATGATTAACTTTGACGCTTGAATTGTTATTAACTTCCTAAACGAACTTTTGGGTTCTAAGGACCTACTGCTTTCGTTTAGAAGGACTTCTTACTACTACGTTTAATGTACCCGCCGGGTTTCAGCCCAGGACCACACGCACGACAGTGGATGACCAGGGCACTAAAACTAATTAGTTAAGTGGTTATCACGAAAAACAGTTGAATGCACAAAAGGCGTAATTATGTAGTGTTTATAATATTTGCGTAATGCCAATGTGTGTATTAATAATTGCAAGAATAACGATTTTATGTTAAACAATGTCGTATGTGTGTCTTTATTGGTGTATTTAATCTGCTCATTATGTCCATTTTGCTTTTTCAGCTCTGTTACTTTGTAACTGTCCTTTATCTTTTCGTTGCAGTAGGTTATGCAGAAAGATTTTTTCTCCTAGTAACTCCTTGTCCAAGATTGTTTCCTTAGAAATTGTGTATTATACTACTGCAACGATCTGTGCTTGTTATTGTTTGTAACATTTATTAAGTGTATTGTGTATTGAAGAGTAACGTCATCGTTGTTGTCAAGAAACTGAAGTGTGTACAGATGTGTGTTGGTGTGTGTATATGTCCTATATCGAATATATGTATTACTGATGGGTGTCTTAAAACCCTTCAGAAACTTACAAGTGCCTTCGTTGATTGAAAAGAAATGTGTTTATCACGGAATGTTGTTATTTCGTTCTTTCTCTGTTGTAATATCTGTTCTTCAATATTACTTTAAAAAAAAAAAAACTTAAAATCTCAAACACACTTAAAAGCTGTGTACTATGTATTTCGTTAACTTTCAGTCGTCGTCGTCTTCTTTTTTTTTTTTACTTTTATGTTAAATAATTGTTGAATCGTGTTTAATTAATTTGAAAGAGTCATGTATGTAGTTATAAAGAATGTGTGTTTTAGACTTTTTTTTAAAAAAAAATACAGGAATAGATATATCTGACATAATCCATTGAATAGCCATAAACTTTTATTTCTGATTGGAAACGACTAATCATTTGTCAGGTCGCATTGATTGACTTCTTAAGGTAGTTATTTACGACGTTTACGTGCAAAGAGAACTTCACAAATTGTTTTTTAGTATTCCAAAGTTTCCCCATTTAAATTCATTTGTGGCTTAGGTTGAGATAAGGGTGGGAAGAGGATGTGGGAAGGAAGTCGGCCAGGGTCAGGTTTCGAAGGTACCATGTCGGCATTAACCTGGAGTGACATAAATAACATAACCTCAGCCAGGATGGCCGGCGGCTGGCATCGAACCCAGCATCTCTGGAATGGGAAACCAACGCTGAACCAGTTTCCCTATATTACGCTTTTCGTAACAATTCTCTTTATTTTACGTGGCTTCGATATTTCGTCTTTAAAAGGCTTAAATATAATATTTGCATCCGTCTTGCAAGTAAGAGAATGATTCGAGACAATATTCAGGAGAAAGCCTGAAGGTCATTTGATAAACGCAAAGGTGAAGTTTACAACTACTACTTTGTAGTGAAATTGTTATTGTATGATTAAATTTGTCTCTTACATATTACAAGTTTAATAGCTACGGTATGTGGAAAATTAACTAAATGAAATGTTGCTGATAATATCAAGTTCTACTGTTCATTAAACGTTACAACGATTTCTCATATTTTGAATTTGTTTTACCACGTGGTAAGAACGTTTGTACGTATCATGTGAACTTTTCGAATATTTCGCGTTTTATTTTGGCACGTTCATCATCTTATACAAAAAGAATTCATAACTTATTGTCCAAGATTGTTTCCTTAGAAATGGTGTATTATACTACTACAACAATGTGTGCTTGTTATTATTTGTAACGTTTGTTAAATGTATTCTGTAAATGTACATTCGGGTTTAGAAAAGAATGGTGGACGATAACATTTTCGAAGGCAGGAAAAATACATCAGCATCAACACCAAACCAGAATTTAATGCTGATTTGAAACGAACATTTTCTCTTCTCCAGAACTTAAAGTTATTTTTTTTTTTTTTTTTGACTGAAATTTTTCATCGACCATGTTCTATAAATATGAGTGTATATTTGTTGTTCGGGAGTCGAACAAATGGTTTAAATTTTCTAAATCATAATCTATCAAATATACATTATTTTGTTATTTAAGATAAATGATTTATGTAATAGTGAAATTTGTAATCGAAATAAGATATATCTTTGTATAATTAGTTAAAAGTTCTATCATGTTATCTAAATCGCTGATGTGTTTTGTTAATTTTAAGTGATAATGCGTATAAAGCACTTAGACTTTTTTTCTTTCGCTGCCTTTTATTTTCTAGTTCATGTGTGAGTGTACCTAAGAAGAAAGGTTCTGGCTTTTGTGCCTGATAAGGAAGGCAAAAAGAGCGCTTCGAAATTCACTTTAAAAGAAAAGACGCGTCGCGTAATTCTCGAGTATTCTCAAAATCTTTACTATTTATATTAACTTCCATACTCATAAATACTTAATCCGCACATACCATCTATTGTTTAGAAGTCTCAGCATTAGTGCTTGTCTTAGAATGTGATTTGTGCTTGTGTTGTTTACATAGCAATGTTTTTAATACTTAGATCTTTGCTGCGTCATTGAAAGAATAATGTTAGTACTCAGTTGTTAGTAGTAATAGAAAACGTGTACTTAATGATTAAATATTACAGAAATAGTCACCAGAAATATAAGTATTTGTTTACGTCTGTTCCTAGTCATGTAGGAAATAGTTCCTTTAAATCGCAGCTGTCCTAAATATTAGTGAATAATAAACGTGAAGTAATAAATGGGAAAATGTATGAGATCGACACGCTGTGATGATTTGATGAAGGTTACTGACCAGTGTAATTATAACTGGTAAACTTCTGTTGATAACACAATGCTAAAAACAATTGAAGGAAAACTAAGAGAATATTTTGTCGTGTTCTTTTGATTCAGTATTATTAGTCTGAACAGGTTTTTTTTTTTTTTTTTTTTTTTTTTTTTTTTAATGCATGCTACTTGCTATAAATTCAATACCTAACAGTTAGAAATATTTTATCATTTGCGTCACAGTGAAATAAAGTTTTTGGCTATTCTTAAAATGCTGAGAGTAAAATGCATTTTATATAAAGATATGTTTTAGATAGTTATAAACTATTGTTGACTGTATATTGTTATTGCTTGTGAAGTTTTATTTTGAATAAAAGTATAATGTACAGTATTTCTGTTTGTGTATATATCCTTTTCCTGTATTTTTAAATTGTGCCAAGGATAATGTTCCTTGCCTTTAGATGGTAACTAATACGATATTAGCCTTTGCCTTTAGTCTTGCCTAATACGATATTAACCTTGCCTTTAGATGGTGGTAAAACTGTGGGTTAGTGTGTTTCTTTAAGGTGTGGCAAAGAAAGCTGGAATGAACTATTTTCTCCGAAAACTGACTTCCATATGAGTTAGGAGGTAACTTGTGGATTAAATTTGTCACAAGTTATGTTTTTAGGTGAAGAATGTTCAGCAGTCTTTCCTCCGGAGTCTTTTTAAAGATAAAAAGTAAGTCCTTTGTATATATTTATATGAATATAAAACGCAAAATGAATGTGATTGTTCCCAATAGTAAAGTACGATTTCCCTGGATTTCTTCAGTAACACCAGGTGAATGCAGCGATCATACTTTGAATAAAGCCAGAGATTGCTTTTAATTTCTTCTCCCACATATAATTTCAGAGCAAGATCTTATACCAAACATAATCTGTATCCACAGAAGATAATACGGTATTTGTAGGATCTATAAGAGTTCCTAAAGAACAGAAGCATCAATGCCGAGCCCTGCCCATTGTAGATGCAACGTGTGGCCAATGTGATATGATTGAATTGTCCCACATTAAAGAATGAGAACTTCTAGAATGAAGAATTGTGGAGAGGGTAGAATAAACTGTACTTACCTGAAATAATTCAATCAAACTATTTTGGGGCTTTGCTAAAATCTTTACTTTGTCTACTATACTCCCCATTTCCCATTATACTAGCATCCGATTACTCTTAGTCTCGATTGACATTTCGTTTGCTAATGAATAGCGTGGAAACGAAATCGAAAATTCATTTAAATGACAACTTGTTTCATTCTTTCTGTTGGACATGTACAATATTATGTACATCTGATGGCCTCACATTTTCGGTCATTTAGCTTCACTGCTTGATACATTATCCATATTGAAGAGGTCAAGAAGGCTCACCTGCGAATTACACTCTCATTGGCATAGGTCGCAGGACGTTTTGGAAAGGAATATGGTGTGCTTTTTCTTTTTTAAAAGTAAATGCTGTACAATCAGTGGCAATAGTTTGTACCCAGTCATAAAATAGAGCGAGACCCAGTTGCACAAAACACTTGAATGCTGGATTCACTCGACGATTAAATCTACAAGTCGTAGATAAAATAATTGTGTAGCGAATTCTCATTCATTCCTTCTCTCTATGCCACCTGGTGTCAGTTCAGTCGAACTAGGAATGAAGTAATTTTAGTAACCATGCGCAATATCTGGGCTTTTAATTTATTGCGGGTCAGCAAAGTATCATATACCGAACTCTCAATCCGCGCTTTATTTCTGTTTTTAAATCGAATGCAGAAACAATTATTGCGTACCAGTTTTAATCCATTCCTAGTTCGGCTGGGATGACACCGAATGGCGATGGAAATGATGACTTTTGATATGTTGTAGAGCGTAGCAAATCTCATCGAAAGAGTCTATGATCGTTTCCGAAAAGCATCGGGAACTTACTGTTTTCGGCACTTATGAGCATGAGAGTAAGTCTATGGGAGAAGACAGTTTGTCGCGATTGTGGACCAGGGGGTAGGAGGTGACATTAACCATCGCCTCCTACGAGCAGCAGAGCTAACAAGGCTACGTAGAAGGAGCCGGTTATTTATCTATAGTTTCATAAAACTTTTGTCCAGTCGCCCAGTAATTTCTACTAGACTGATTTTCATGAGAAATATATATTATATATATGTTATATATATCATCATCATATTCAGCAGTTTTCTATCCAGTGCTGGATGAAGGCCTCCCCCCTTTCCTCATATCTCGGTCTGCTGCTATCCTCATCCATAGCTCTTGACAAACGCTTGATTTCATCTACCCATCTTGCATTCGGACGTCGTCTCGGTTGCTTCTTTTCTCTATGAATCCAATGATGTACATTTGTCGTCCACCTTCCATCTGTTCGTCTAGCTACGTGACCGGCCCATTTCCACTTCAGCTTCTTCGCAGTCTTGATTACATCCTCTACCTTTGTTTGTCCGCGAATCCATTCATTTGTCTTCCTGTCCCTCCTGGTTATTCCTAGCATGAATTTCTCCATTGCTCTTTGTGTGACTCAATCTTTGAGTCGTTTGCGCATTCAATGTCCAAGTTTCACAGCCGTACATCATCACAGGTAAGACACATTGATTATAAACTTTACGCTTCAGACACATTGGTAGTTTGCTTTTGAAAATAGTATTCCAAATGAACTCCACGCCATTTTGCATTTTCTATTTATTTCATCAGTTAACTTGGCATTCGATGTTTTGAGTTGGCCTAGGTAAACATACTCATCAACTATGCCTATTGTCTCTCCGCTAATCGTTATATCACTTTTTGCAGCATATTGATTGTATATGACCTTTGTTTTACTTAAATTCATTTTAAGGCCTATTTTCGAACTCTCATTAAGCCCCTCGTACACGATTCAATAAACATTGAATCAAATTCTTGAACAAGAAGTTGGATGAGTGCGTACACGATCCAACTGGTATAATCAAAGAGTTGTATCCAAGTAGTGTTGAAAGTGCTTGGATGGTGCTCGTACACGATTCAATAAGTTAAGCGGAAGTATGATAGAGCCAAAAGCACGTGAGTCGATTTGCACTTTCTGCGTTGAAAGCAGGAACATGGAGTGAATGTTAAACATGATATGCGTCGCTTTTAATAAAATAATAACCTGATTAACGGCTGCGATTCCGTAGTTGGTGATGCCTCGAACATCGACTTTTTATTGCTTTATTTAAAACTCTTTTCAATACTTATAAATTTCTATTTATTTCCGGTTACACGCACTTCTATAAACATCTAACAACAACTAACAATCCAAAGTGAAAATGCATATTTTATTATTATTTCGTTACATACGCACTCCAGTTGATCAAGATAGTGCCATGTGGAGGCATACTAATCGTGACACTTCGTGTCGGAATACATTTATTTGCGTTCATTACTACATGCAGATTGTAGGGATGCGGCGGTATATTAATAGCATTGCGTCGTATTATGAATGACACGTTATTTGCTACAAAAATCATGGCCACAATGCTGAATAAGCAAAGGCGGGTTAAAGAAGGTTAGATTTTTTATTATATGCGATGCATGGTTTAATGTGCTCGCTCACCAACGTGGAAGCAGCCAAGTAGTTCCAAGTACTTTTCGCTATTCATGTACGGTTTAATGTGCTCGCTCACCAACGTGCAAGAAGCCAAGTAGTTCCAAGTACTTTTCGCTATTTCATACACAAATTAATGTGCTCACTCACCAACGTGCAAGCAGCCAAGTAGTTCCAAGTACTTTTCGCTCTTTCATGCACGGTTTAACGTGCTCGCTCACCAGCGTGGAAGCAGCCAAGTAGTTTCAAGTACTATTCGCTATTTCATACACAAATTAATTTGCTCGCTCACCAGCGTGGAAGCAGCCAAGTAGTTCCAAGTACTTTTCGCTATTTCACACACAAATTAATTTGTTCGCTCACCAGCGTGGAAGCAGCCAAGTAGTTCCAAGTACTTTTCGCTATTTCATTCACGGTTTAATGCTCGCTCACCAATGTGAAAGCAGCCAAGTAATTCCAAGTATTCTTTTCGCTATTTCATGCACAGTTTAATGTGCTCGCTCACCAGCGTGGAAGCAGCCAAGTAGTCTCAAGTACTTTTCGCTATTTCATACACAAATTAATGTGTTCGCTCACCAACGTGGAAGCTGCCAAGTAGTTCCAAGTACTTTTCGCTGTTTCATGCATAGTTTACTGCTCGCTCACCAATGTGGAAGCAGCCAAGTAGTTCCAAGTACTTTTCGCTATTTCATGCACGGTTTAATGTGCTCGCTCACCAACGTGGAAGCAGCCAAGAAGTTCCAAGTACTTTTCGCTTTTTCACTCTAATTTAATACTTCCATGACTCGAAACTTTGTTATATTTTAAGTTACAGCCCTTCCACACACGTTGGAAAAGATTACATTTTTTCATGCCCTAAAGTAAAGTGTACCCAGATACTTCTATGTTTAGCAGCTTTGAATTTCCTACATACAGTAAATAAAAACTCGACCTCTCCACATAAATTATGAGCAACTCAGTGGTACTTTAAATATTAATATCCTACTGCTTCTAAATACAATTCGAACTTTATTAGGAATTATAGTAAACCGTCTGTATCAATTTCTATTGCAATAGTGATTGTACAAAAGCTACAGAAGAAACATCAGGTACACTTTACCTCAGCAAGATGCGATGGAATTTCTTGTAGCGATACTTTATTTATTTTATTTAGATTTTCTGATAATATCTTTATTTCGCATCATAAAAACAAGGCTTTAAAAATTCCCTGCTCCATATTAACATCTTAATTTTTAGCATTCCGGAATAGTGTTGTGTCGTTCATGAACGATTCGATCATAAAGATCGAATCATCGCTGTGAATCAAAGAATTGTGATTCACTGCGAGAACTGAATCGATTCATTTGGCTGAAACGATTCATTTCGTGAATTGCTTTTCTTAGTCCAGAAAAGATCGAAATACGAAACTTGTTCGCGCTCTTCTGATGATCGAGTTGGGTCAGAAAGGTTGGGAGGCTCTTATGCACGAGCAGTAAGTCATAAATCAACAAACCAGCCCTCCTTTAGTCTGCGCTGAAACGAAAGATTTGGAAACGCGAGGAGGAAGCTAAAGCGCCGGAGTATGTTTCTACTGCAAGAAAGATCCTAAAAACATTCAAAAGTCACACAAGCAAGTAGTGAAGGAAAAATGTTCTGGTGACTTACCTGTTTTTGGAGCTTCTTGCTACTGCAAGAGGAGATGGAGCCAGTGTTGCTCACTCACATTAAGTTGTGTTCGTCTTGCTGTTCTAATGTCCGCTTTGCGTTGTAATGTAGGTTCAGAAAGGTGGAGGAGGTGGGGGCAGACTTAACACTTGCAGTTTCACGTAGCAGTCTATAATTTCACACTCAAATTTCGATATTTTACGATAAAAATGTTATTTCGCAATATTTACGTATTTACAACAATAAAATTAATGTCCTATGACTACACTAAAATTTAAAAATAAGCTACTGTGGAAAGCGTATTTTGGCTACAATATCTTTACATATTGAGGCAGGAAATTAATACTTATCCGCACTTATTGGAGTACTGGAGGTAAATACACTGGTTTCCCTCCTTACAAGAAATCGGGTAAGTGCGGTACAAAGGAAAACACACGAGAGGCCAGGAATTTCCTCCTACAAATAACGCCCTAGTACTAAGGCGGCGGCGCCTTGGTCCTCTACACCCCTGCTCATAAATTCAAAAAAACTTTATTATTTTTATTTGAACCGGGATGTGAACCCGGAACCTTGGAGACACTGGCCTGACGCCTCAGACCACACGGCTTCCGGTATGTGGGCAGTCAAGAGGAATCAATTGCGTTATTATTATTATTCGATGGAAGGCCGTGGATAGACGGAATCGGGAAAACGCTGGCAAGCCGGGGGAAAGAGGCTGTTGCCAAACCGAGACTTCGTTGGGATGACAAGATTAGAAGAGACACTTTAATTGAGCATAAACTTATTGTGTTCTAACAAGTAAATAAAATCATCTTGATATTGCCGAATATAGAATTCAATGGAGAACGATTGTTACTGTGGCGATGAACTTAACGAGTTCCAAAGCCATAGTTAGTTTATTATATTTTGTGATCACCATCATCATGTTTATACTTTCAAATTGTCGCTCCCTTCACTTGATTCCGCAGGGGCTCTTCAAAAGTCCTCTACGGCACCTAAGAAAACCCCCCCCCCCCCCTTCGTCTGGAAATTACATAAATCGAACACTGTTTTGAAGGACCTATTTAGGATGATCTAAAGTTCACATAGACAAACAAATGTATGGAAAATTACGAAACTTTTGGAGTAGATCATTCGCAAATAATTGCCGCAAAATTATTAAAATGTTTCCATTTTTGGCTCATGATCGAACACTTCAAGTTAGTGAAGCTGAAACACTGGGAATTCAAAGTTTCTACCCCTCCCCCTCCTTTTTTTTCTCTCTCTCTTCTTTTCTATCGCGCCGTAGAACAAAACACTGAAACAGAAGACCAGCAGAACGGAAAACGCAATTTTTGGGATAAACAAGGAGAATACATTGGGGGAGAAAAAGCTGTCTGCCATGCGCAGCACAGCAACTCAGAAGAGTACACTAACGCAAAGACGATTCATGAGCGAATCATATGATCGAGAATTGGTTTCGTCCCTAGCTTTTGCACTGAGACTAACACAAAACGCGGAAAAGAAAACGATTCATATGAACGAATCAAATGAGCGAATCATTTTCGTGAATTGGACTAAATGAATCGATTCACCAAAATGAATCGAAATTCCCATCACTATTCCGGAAGCACTGTTATCACGTGTTCAAGTCACCAGCGATGTGATTGGTAGATCAGTGCGTTGAATTCAATAAAAATAGGACAGGTTCTAAATAGGAAGAATTGGATGAGAAGACTTGAATTCAAGAGATTTCCTGTGTGGAGTCTCTGACTCGTGACGTCATTTTCATCCAATTGCTTGTTCAACGCTCTTGTTCAAGCTTTATTGAATCGTGTACGAGGGGCTTTATTCAGTTCTTCCATTCTGGTTTGTAGTTCTTCCGCATTTGAAGCAAACAGTACTATATCATCAGCGAACCATAGGTGATGAAGATATTCGCCATTAATTTTAATTCCAACTTCATCCCAGTTTAAATTTTGGAACACACACACCAGGAATTTGTGCGTAGATATGTTAACCGGCTGCAGAGGTATTTCGGGTAGCCGAGTTCTCAGTGTTTTCAACCAATCTTTAAAATTCAATTTTTAATTGCTTCCACGCAAGTTGACATAACCGTACCAAACTTGGGAGGGATACACATTAGTCGACACCATCGACCTCCATTAATACGATACTGGACTGACTGCAGCCATTAAAAATTTCATGAATATGTGAAGCTAGGGAGCGGAGAGGAAACTTAATCTCGTTTACTTCATACTCTTACATGAATAACTCACGAATTAAGACTTAAATAAAAAAAACTGGCCACACAGTGATATAAAGCGTATAAAACTGAGTTAGAAATGAAAATTTGGTCCACATCAGATTAGACTGGAAGTGGACAAACGAGCTTAAATATTTTCTCTGGAGTCTATATTTCAACACTAAGTAGTTACTCCAGTATAGTTTACGTAGAGCTCGATGGTCGACACAGTAGAACAATTGTATAATGGCTCCAAATTTCAGTGTTGCCAACCTATTTAAAACTTCAAATTCTTCAAGTGTTTACTTATTCGAATCTAGACGCGGGCATTGATTTACACCAAATTGTGTATACATATGCATTAGGTACTTTGAGAGGCCACAGAAGCACTCCGGGACGCCGCAGTTATCAGTGTTGCCAACCAATTACCAAAATCAATATTTCAAATTCCTTCCATACAATTATACTGATCAGCAGAAAACAACATTTATGTACTTCGAGGCAAAGAGGTACCCCGAGCGCCGCAGGCGTCACAGTTATCAGTGTTGCTAACCAATTACAAAAAATATATTTCAAAATCCTTCCGTACAATTGGACAGACCAGGACCAAACTTGTCATTTAGATACTAGGACATAAGAGAGGTACTAGGGGCGCTGCAGGCGTCAGTGTTGTGAAGCATTGTTTTTAAAATTCAATATTTTAAATTCCTTCCATACTGTTGGGCATATCAGCACCAAACTAACTTGGCATTTAGGAACAGAGAGATCAGAGAAGTACTGCGGACGTCACAGTTGTCAGTATTGCCAATCAAAGAAATATTTCAAATTACAAATCCATTAGACGGATCAACACCAAACTTAGCATTTAGGTACTGAGAGCAATCAGATACGTACTTCCGTGGGGCGAGATTTTTTTCTAGAAGTACGGTTCACTGAATATAAATCTCTATGTTGGATGCCATGAAATGACAAAATACAACGGCGAAACCACCGTTTTCCAGTTCTTAGCGTGGCGCATTGGTAGGACGTTGTCTTGCGAAATAAAAAAATCCGGGTTCGATTTCCAACGTCGGGGCAAGATTTTTCTTCTTTTTTTCGTACATGATATATTTTTATATGTTCAACTTTATTATTAATTGCTTTCTTGCATTTTTCGTAGATTATCTTAAATTAGTGACCATGGGAACGTGTAGGTTAGCACTAAAAGCTAGGATGTATATAAATAAACCAGGGCAGTTCGCGAGGTGTGCAAGAGGGGCACGGTGCGTCCGAAGGGAGTTGGGCGGCGTTAGCCGCGGAGGGAGGGCGCAGGCCCGGTTAGCGGTGGGAATACGCGAAAGTGCTGTTAACATTCTTCTCCAACTTATTTACGGGGATAGTTTGCTACTACAGAGATTCCTATTTGAAGCACCGTCTCATGCGCATTCATTGGCAAATCAAAACGAAGAGTTTAAAAATCTAGACTGGGGAAAAAATCGTCTCTGGGGGCTGCAGGCGTCACAGTTGTTAGTTTTGCCAACCAAATTCAAAAATCAATATTTTAAATTGGTTCAATATAATTGAACAGATCAGCACCGAACTTGGCATTTAGATACTAGGACAGATGAAAGAGGTACTCCGGGCGCCTCAAGTGATACAGTTGTCAGTATTACCAACCAGTTTTTGAAAAATGAATATTTCAATTTGCTTCCATTACATTGAACAGATTAGCACGAAACTTTGAATTTAGATACGGGATAAGATCAGCCCAGATAGCACCCAAGTTTACGCCAAGTTTTCCTCTTGCAGTGCTAAACTTACCGCATAAAGTTTATTTAAAAGTTCTTGCAAATTTGTAATTACAAACTTGTCATTTCAAAGCGTGCAGCAAGTTTGGAATTACAAACTTTATGCAAGTTTTTATTTCCAAGTTTGCAGCAAACTTTGAAGCGCAAAGTTTATATTTCCAAGTTTGTTACAACATTTAAACAAAATTTACGCGGTAAGTTTAGCACTGCAAGGAAAAAACCAGGCTAGTACAAACTTGGCGTCTGGGCTGCCCCAACGCCATCTGTCCGTCTTTGGTGGAACTACGTCCACCTAGCGAAGTGTTAAAAAAGTGTCAAACGTAGGAGCCAAGGATGTTATAAATAAGTAGGATACGGTATAAGCTATCTCTACTGTAATACAAGATTGAAGCCAAGAAACAAATGAAAATGCTTGGTAGTTCATGGCAACCGGTATTATCCGCCATATTTGTCTCCCACTTCCATATTAAATTTTAATATTTTAAATATTTTTTGTAAGTTGATCTATGTAAACAAATACTTTTTTCCTTTTCTTGTTTATATGGCATTTGAGATTATATTTAATCTCATTCTTGCCCATAAAAGTCTTTAATTGCAATTTTTAATTTTGAATTATTTGCCTTGAACTTTTGATTGTATTGTATTGTACTTCTTTCTATCGCAAACAGGCTTCTATGGCCCGCTTATCTTCACCTTCAGTTCAATATGTCCGGAGTTACTCTTTTATAAGTTCGAGACTAACCAAATACAACTGTCGTGGTGTATGTTTCGCGTAGATTTATCAGTAGGAGTGGTAAGAAAACGAAGATATCAACTTTCAAAGAAATGAAATATTTGCGTATGTTGAGGCAATTTATCTTCTGACTATAATTTATTTCTGTAATCTGTGTACTTTAGTAACTGAATTAATGTTTGAACGTTTACTTTTTTAAGCAATTAACAAAATCGATTCCCTAGTGTTGGTAAACAACAGATATTTTAGATCCCAGTCTACTTCAAGACAAAGCCGTCTGTCTAGTTTGGATGTATAGCTTATACGTATTTCACTTTAAATTGAGTATGGTATAGTTTAATAGCTAGGGAAAAGTTCCTATTTCGTGGTGAATATTGTTTCATCAGGAAATAATGTGCAAAATCTATTTAGGCTTTCCTATATTATGCATCGAGCATTATTCACGAAATCAAACAGTTAATTTGAACTAATATAAAACTAGGATGGACTTTTTAAATACTCCCATGAATACCGTAACACCTCATCTAATCTAACCTATCCCAGCACACACCAAAATGAAACATAAGGTAACTAATTTATACTTAGCTAATCTTAGAACTACGCTGCTATAAAGTAACCTCACATTAATGTAATTAAGTGAACGATTCGGGGAAGTATGTAAAGTCCAACCCCATAAAGAAGTGTTATCGGTTATGTCACTAACATTTTAACGAAATCATTAGTACGAGGTTAAGAAAAGAAAGTCTCGAACCAAGCTAAAATATTTTTTTTTCAATTTGCATCATTGTAGAATGTAGGTTGAACATAATACAGGTGATTGTAAATGTGCTGTGCAAAGAATGTTGCAAAACCACCTCTCTTTTGGATCGTTGGACTTAATGGACTTGAGGTACTCCCTCTGATATCATAATGACTCGTTATAATCTAGCGTATCTCTAACCTAACTATATACCAAAATATACAGTAGGCCTACGTAAGTTACATTGAAATAACTGTAGAACTATATTAAATTTACCTACTTCACTAATCTTGAAATATATAAAATTTGCATCTTTTAGACTAATTAAACTGAAAGGTGTGGAAAATTATGACTGACTCTTAAACTGGCAGGTCCTTATCATTCGTTTAATATTCTCCATATGTACCCCATTGATGTTAATAACAAGTCTGATGAGGTGAGCCATACACCGTTGGATATCTTATGGTCTGAAAGGCTGAGGAAAACTATGAGTTTGGCTCTAAAACGGGCAGCTCTTCTTCATTCTCTTAGGTTTCTCCTACCGTACCCTGTAGATCTCAGTAAGGATGAACAATACATCGTTGGCCTCCTCATGACCCGAAAGGTAGGGAAAACTATCACTTTGGCTCTATTTTCTGATAGTTCTTAAGGTCGGAAAGAAAGAAACCAATGCCAAGATGACTTGGATAAGTAGTAGGACCTCATGATTAAATAATTATTGGCCATAAACCTGAAGGCTTGAGCCATCTGAATAATTATGCAATACAATAAAATGAGCTATCTTCTTCATCTTCATCTTATTTCCTATTGGGGAAATTTGAGCCAATTAGAATTACAAACTACAGTGACCAAGATGGCGGAACAAGTTGTGACGTCAGGCTTCAATTATTTTTGCTAAGGGCATCCCTGTGGTAGGAACCTTTACTTCAGCGCCACGCCCTTCCTTAATTGGAATCGTCCGCTTCAACCAACATTTTTTTCTTCTAACTGGTGCATTAATTCTGCGTCTCTTTCGTACCTTCGACACAGTATTTTGATAAAAAATATTTGCATCGTTATTTGTTCATTCCTCCTCAAATACTTTTATTTTTTATGCTGCCAAACCACGAGAAACAAAATTTTTAGGAAAATTTTTGTATTGTGTATATATGTTTATCTGCTCTCATAGTATTTATTTGAAATTTGAATGGTACCAAATCAGGCCAAGGTTTCTATGAATCTATAGTGTGTGTGTTATTTCACCTGTCGTTACACGTTCAATGACGGCAAGCGAAAAATCCGACACAAGGTCTGAAGTTGGTACTGTCAGTCCTGTCTCTGCAGAGACAGAAGCTATCACTCTGCAGCGATTTGTTGAAATGTTTGCAATAAGAAAAACGTGAACGCGATCAGAGGGAACAGGAAAAGGAACTGGAACGAGAGGAAGAAAAACATAACGCGAACAAAAAGAACGTGAGCGTGAAGTAAAACAACAGCAAGAAAACATGACCGCGAACAAAAAGAACGTGAGAGTGAACTGAAAGAACAGCAAGAAAAACATGATAGCGTACAAAAAGAACGCGAGCGTGAACTGAAAGAAGAACAGAGGGCCAGAGCATTAGACGACTCGCACTAGTAAAATTGACACTGTAAATGCATCCTTCAACGATCAAATAGCATAAGTTCAGCCTGGTATCGAAAACGTCAGTGCCGAAATTGAGCAGGTTAGGTCATACGTTGACCCATGTAGAATCTCGATCCATAATGCAGGGGCGGAATTAAACCAATTCATTAATCAGTTGACGTAAAGAGTAGGTAGCGTTGAAGAACATTTCGAGGTACACGAGCGTAAAATTGTGGATATTACTAAGCGGGTTCAAAATGTAGAATTTAATTTACAAGGTTATCAAGCGGTCCAAAGTGAACATCATGTACGTGTTGCAGACCTCGAACGTGATGTTGAGTGTTTAGTGAACACAAATGGCATCCTTACACAACAAATTGAAAATTGTCAGTCCATCACATCCCAGGTATTGGACGAGGCATGTAATTCGAACGCACAACATGCAAACGCACATTGAAATGCCTGAATCAATGCCGGAATTATGCCCGTGGTTTGGTCGAAGAATGTTATAAATGCTAGAAAAGTTACGAAGAGGACCTTAATCAAGTGCATGACAAAATTTTGCAAATTGAAAAGAAACTTGACAACATGGAGTGTCGCTCACCTAATCACCATGCCAATCCGAACGTAGCGCATACACTTTCCACAAAAATTTCCGTCTGATAGCGTAGTCCACTGAGAAACAACGTACCCGACGAAAAGCTCTTCCTCGCGAGAATTACAGTAGAACCATATCAACGTCAAGCCAGTCCGACCAGTACAACAACGAGTCACGTCCATATGACAAAACAGCTGCGCACGACAGAAAGAGGAACCGTCGCAGACACCAAGTTGACTACAGCTAAAAGTTTAGGTCACACCAGCGAAAGCCTGATTATAGTGAATCCACCCCATCATCCGAGGACAGCGAGAGTGAATGGCAAGAGAGATCACACATTCACCACACCCGCATTAATCTCAATAACCTGAAAGATTTTTCAAGATTCTCTGCGGGCTAATAGAATACGAGCGCGAAGAGTTTCATTCACCGTTTCGAAAGAGAAGCGAAACTGTCTAGGATCCACAAATCACAGTGGTTAGGAATAATTGAATTCTTGTTAGACGGATCCATAAAAGATTCGTTTTACACACACCAAAGGAACTTCAAGTCATATAGAAGTTTCAAGAAGGATTTTTTTGAATAAATACCAAAGCGAGTCATACGTCCCTCGCCAAATCGTCCGCTTACAAAGCGAGAAGTTCGACCCAAAGGTCTATTCGTCTGTCGAACAATTTGTGCTCAGTTGAGTGCATGTAATACGTGAGCTTGCACCAACGATAAGCGAAACAATGCTTTGGAACATTATTACTTCACTTCTTCCGGGATATTATCAGCGTCAACTATCTACAACTATTATTACATGTGTGTCGCTACTCATAGAAACCAACGCCAGGATGGAATCCGTGTGCCGTAGTTCAGACTTTCGGCGTGATAAATTTGACAAGCCATCCTAGGATCAGCAGATGCGACGACCCAATGTCTCCAACTTGGAACCAGTCCCTTTTCCCAGTAGGAATAAAGACGACCCGCCAGATTACCAGGATACCAATTCCCGTGCTGATCATCGTAACAAAGGGAAACGTAATTGGAAAGGAAAAAAATCGCAAACGCCGAAAAGGACCCGGACGCAGGCCACCTAATTCTCAACGCGGAGAACAAAAGACAGACCATGAAGAACGGAAAAGAGAGGACAGAATCCCAGGTCCCGGTGCCCTGCAAGGACTCGGAGCTCCACCGGCCACCATGGACCTCCAAAGGTTTTACTAACAACAACGTCAGGGAGGCTCATAAAAAAACTAGAGAGCTCCCTGGGACCTCGACAACATGGTTGGGGGTGCCCAGGATCCAACATGAGGGGATTTAGACTACATGCAATGTGATACTGAAAATCGAACCACATCAACTATGGAATCGGATAGTTTAATTGGAATTGAAGAAAGTAAACAGACCAATGGAACAAAAAAGTTTAGAGTGAACTTTACGCATTTCAATCTCCATTCATGGGAGTACTTGGATAACGCAAATGTAGTAACGAATAGTTCAGATGAAGAGGAAACATGTCAAGAGAATGACGTACAAACCTGCCTCATTAGTGTTTCTATATTTGGTTGCGAGGGAACAGCTCTCCTGGATTCAGGCGCAGGATGTTCGGTAATTAATAAGGCATTTTATGACCGTGCGTCCAGCATTGTATCATGTCCTGTATTATGTAAGGCGACGAACGTCATGATCGTCCACTATACTGGCAAGAGGAAACATTTAATTCTTGGCATCACAATGTTACCTATCGAAATTCTAGAAAAAATCCTTACAAATGACTTCTTCGTGGCAGAAGCCCTCAATCAAGATCTGTTATGTGGAAGAGGATTTCTCATGGCTTCTGGAATCAAACTAAACCTCAAGTCCGACCAAGCGACTATTGACATCAATGGAGAAGATACAGTCATTCCCATGGTTAATCCAGCAAACACCGTGGACTTGAAGTTTCTTTCCTACTTTGAGTCGACAGAAGATGGTTATGGAGAAGACACACGACGCCACTCATCTGGTGAAGAGAGTTTGTTGGTGACTCGAAGGGAAAAGAGAAAGGATGTCAACAAGCCTTCCATCATGCCTGAAGACTGCAAGAACCTTTTGACACACCTGAGAAGTTAATCCAGCTGAACGCCACACAAGGCCAAGATCAACATTTCCGTGAGGAATGTCGTCTCCTCGAACTAGAAGAATTAAAAAAAGATTTACTACCATGCAACCTTGTGAATTCGGAAAAACCATTCCAAAATTTAGCTTTTCAGAAAAAAATACGCAGCTATCGAAGAAATTAGAGAAACCGTTGACAAGACACAACTTGACGGCACCTTGAAACAGCGATTGTATGATCTTCTTTGCAAACATCGCCGTGTCTTCACAAATTTTTCAAGTAGGTGCAAAAAATTTGAATACCATATTAAGCTAGACACTGAAGAGCAATTGGTGAAACGTAACTATCCAATTCCGTTTATTTATCGTGATCTGGGTACTTTGTCAAAACGTAAATAATCTCCACCATGAAAAATTAAAAAAAAAACAATTAAAATCCGTATAGCATGAGCTGTTTATCTTAACAATGCATAGAAAGCTGTAAGATTGAAACGTCTTGTGTAATAATGTATTTTACATTACAATATATGAAAGTTACCTTATGAGAAATATTTGAAAGAAAAGAAAATAATAAATTTTAGTAGATAGGAAAATCTGATTCATCATTTAATAATATTCTTATGTTCTATTGTAAATGAACATGTATAGAAGAAAATTAAGATTTATGCTGTCAACGTGTTAGTTTATTTACTACTTTATTAGAGTTTACGAACTATTTGCATTTTTCTGCCTCATGATGTCTAAATGTTGAAAGTGAAGAGAGAAAATCATGCATCAGAATAAACTTGTTAGCAAATAAAATGTTTAATAGTATAGTTAGGTACTTAGTTGTATGATTTTAATAATTTCATTTACTTTCAATTTTACATTAAAATGTATTTAGTAAGGCGTTTGGAATAAACCAAGTTGTTTCGAGAATCATCTCTCGATAGTAGAAATTAGTTGGATCATTGCTTGAAACACTTAGACAGACAATTAATCTTAAAAGTACAATGCTCTAAGGTAACAGATAAGAGAACAGAGAGCAACCAAGGTAATGGGATAAATTGTTATTCCCAAGAATATTTTTATTTTACGTAACAAGTTCCTGTATAACTTCTATTCGACCTTGCTTCACACAAGAACTAAGAATTGTTATGTGTTAACTTTCTCAGTGTGACAGACACGTGCCGTTCTGAAACAATTAAGGATGTGAATGTTAACAAGTGAATCTTAAACAAGTCGTGTTCTAAATTATGTTATCAGCTTTACCTTGTAAGACCAAGTTTCTCCCTTGTAAGACACTCTACAAACAGTATCTTCGATTAGAAACAGAAATATATTTTTTTAATTTCCTCTCCTCCTCCACTGCTCCACTTGCTTCCATTTGCACCACTTCTATCACAACGATGGCCAAGTGATTATTAAGCCTATCTCCGTCAGACAACTATCTTCAAGTTATAACAATTGGACTTAGTCGATATTTCGAACTTTGAATAATCGTTCAAACACGTTTGAACATACTTGTACAGTGAAAGTTTACTTCAGTGACATTCAAGTTCTTGTATACGAAGTGCAAAACTGATAGACAGAACACATTTTAAAACAGCATATTTGAGTTAAGTTGCTCTCTCTAAAATTAACAATGTTGGTGCATATTTTCTTAATTTGGTATGATCTTGATATTGGAGCTATTGTTATTGTCATCTGCTAAATTAATTTTATTTGTGTTCTTAAGATGTATTTCATTCGAGTAATGATCCAAATTTCTATCGTCGACGGGATGCGTCGGCATCCTAAAATGTATTTACTCGTTTTCCATTAAACTACCATTTATGTCATTAGATGTAAGTTCTGAGCTACGACTTCCAAAGCATTCCAGAAACTAAATGTTAGACAAATTAACTCACTTTGCTCTACCTCCATACTCCGTTGCAAGTAGATGTCCAAGTACGTAGATGCCCATCTTATTTCCAGGTACCATTCCGACATTTCAGAAAATTGTAATGGTGTTCGGCAACAAAATTAGCTTGTACTAAGCAAAAAAGCAGTCAGTTATCAAGGTAGAGGTAGTGAGTTATCATGGTGGAGCGCGTCTGTGATAATTTCTTAATAATCTTGATTAATATCCCGATATTCGCTCAGTCTTAACTACAGAATTTCCTTTTTTAACCTCCCACCTTAGGCGATAGGCGCTCGGAGTTATTTTAAAATAACTGTAGGTACGGTCTGAAGTTCTTAGGACAATCCCGACATTCGTAGTATGATTCGAACTTATAGTCACTGAAAGTTTGTTCTGATATTTGTCTGTTTTCTCATATATTACTTTTCTTAGTTAAGCGTACGATTTTGACATTCGTGCAGTGCATAATGTCCATGATTTTAATTAAATTTCTTATGTACGGAAAGACCAAAACCAACACCTCGAAATCTTCTCTATAATTTACGATCTAGAGGTAAACCTTTAGAAATACAGCCTGAATTAGAGTTACATCAACTTGAACCCGAACCACCGTCAGCAGAACTCGAACCGTTACCACTTGAACTATCCCTAGTCAGGTCTTCATCATTTTCAGAACCAGAACATTCTGTTTATAATCCAGAACCATCAGTATTAGATTCTGACAATTTTAGAACAAACTCACCGCCAGAATCGAACACAGAACCTTCAGTTACTGAATCAAATACCGAACCCGAAATAGCTACTCCCGAACCAAAACTCGTAGTTTTACCATCACATTGCCCACTCCCCCGCTTCAATTCTAAATCAGACGATAATACCAGATTTCTACGCTCATTTGATGATCTAGCACGGAATACTTATAAGTTTACAGACGAAAATGTAAACAAACATTACCTCCATTTTTCAGTGCTAAAGATCGCGACCGCATTGAGGTATTGATCAAAAGACATGATTTAGACGCAGGCACATATTCAGAGTTCAAAATGAAAGTCATATCTCATTTTCGAAGACCCGGGGCACGGACCGAAATGGGAGTTCGCTTGAGGGAACGTACACAACGTCCAAAATAGAGCGTTACGTCCTATGTACTTGCCATAGAGTCGCTAATTCTTAAAGCAGAGCAAGAAATACCCAGTGAGACTGCCTTAGATTTAATAATTCAAGGATTATGTCCTTATTACATCGATAAATTATCCACGAAAAATTTTCAAACCATATCTGAACTCTTAAAAGAATTGGTAGAACTTGAGTCAGGCCGATACAAAATACGAAAACGAATTCGTGTAATGCACAACGAAAATCGCTAAAATAAACATAGAAAACGATATTCTTCAATATCCTCTCTTCCGTCAACACAGAGTACAACTTCTTCAGCCGATTGCAGAAAGAATAGAAACACCACACGCCGAGGAAACGAGGACTACAAGAGTATATAGCCCATAAATTTAAGTAGATTCTGGGCTAGTGTCCGGTTTTAGTTAATTCGGCTGGGATATTGTCAATTCCTGATGATATTTGAATTCATTCAATTTCGTTATTGTTACTTCGATCTCACTAGCTTCGGATATACACGGTTTTACAGTATAAATTTCAAATGTGTCTGTCCGCCTGTACATACATGAATAAACTACTCGAACACTTTGGGAACTTCCGTCGGATCCTCCTGAAGATCTCTACGTTCATTTCTTATCATTTTCAGTCTTGTGTGGTAACCTTTCATAAAAAGTTTAAGCATAGATATGTCATATTATTCTCTTAAGGATTTCCTCTAAACACCTGCATTTTCTGCGTGAGATATTTTCGCTTTATATTTATAAAGCTGCGTATGGCGTTATTATTCGCTTGACTGCAGTGATTTGCATTTGCATCAGTGTTATTGCGAAACCATTGCTGCCTTCCTTGTTTCTGTTCTTCATGTATCTTAATGCTTTTTTCGTCAAATAAAGGCTTGTTTTTCCCCCTCCTTTTTCACATATGCAAATTGTTTTCCTGCGCTCTTATTTTTTTATCACAAATTGATTTCCACAACATATTCATATCAATTCAACTATGATTGATTTTTATTATCGCTCTAGTCGACTAAGATTTTGAGCCCATTTTAAATTTTGAGATCACTAATCTACTTTTACTCTCGAGTTAAATAGCAGTTTTACTTTGAATTTTCTTTGCATTCCCTATTAGCGAGTTTTCAACTTTTTCCTCACTTTGTGATAATTAACGGATGGTCGGTGTCATCGTCCGCTCCTCTGTGGATCGTAATGTACATTATATTTGTATATCTTTGTTGTGATCGCTCTGGCGTTGTTTTTCCATTCGAAGATATCCATGTGTATTTATGTATGAACTATGTTTTTATAGTTTGTGTTTTTACTATTATTTTTTTCGAAATCTCAATAGTTATCATACTTTGCCTACTGTTGTTAATAACTTCGTGAAGACTTCATTTACCTATAGTAGATCTAAAATTTCTTCCCTGCCTACCTTTATCTTGAAATCCCCCAACAAAATTTTCGTATTATACTACGGTAATCGCTCACTTAACCAATCTATCTAGCTCATCGTAAAATGTATCTGTGTCGTTAGCATCATTAAATAAAATAAAATAACAGCTTAGCAAAGATATACGTTTTAATTAAAAACTAAAAACGTGTAACAGTTTCGCAAATCAACTAACCACTTGGCTTCATCAGACTCATTCTGGGTCTGATATGTGTCTGAGAGCGTGTCCGATGAATCCAAGTGGTTAATTAATTGGTGAAACTGTTACACATTTTTAGTTTTTAAATAAAACCTATTGATTTGCTCAGCTATTATTTTATTTTATCTTAAGTATATATAAAAGCAAAGCTTTGATATGGAAAATATCATTTTTAGCATCAGCTTCATTTGTCGGAGCACGGACAATCATTAAAACCGTGTTACACCGTCGAGTACGTATCTTAATATAGGAGTCTTTAGTTCACAAACTTGACATTCGGAACCGTACACACGGAAGGATACTGTTATTTATTAGGGATCTTGTTCGGAAATGGTGTGGCTGACTTCCCCGTGGCAATAAGTGTATTTACCCCGAATCTCATCTTACACACACCCGACTTCTTGTATCGCTAGTACAGTAATTCTTAGTGTTCTCTACGATCGTTTGAAGAGCGCCCGTCTGGTATAAAATTCGTACGTTTCAATTTACGATTATAAGTTATTTAAGAATCATGTTTTTGGAGATCCATTAAGCAGTCCCCGCCAGGAAATACAAATGAGGAGCTAGTTTTCCTTCATAATTTTGTAACCCAGGAGAACCCACAGCACATTTTTTTATACTGATCCTTGCATGGTTTAGCAGTGTAGAGTTGTCAGCTACACGATCTCGCAGTAAAGACAAACGTTAGAAATATCGACCTCTCTCCCCCTGTGAGGCTTGCCGATGTTATTTCTTTTTAGCCTTAGCCCCTGTAGCATAACTGCTTGACCCAATGTTGAAAATGGCGGATATGTTTAAAACATTGTTGTATTTAATGCCTCAATAATAGTTATAATTATAAAATAGTTTCGTAGGAAAGAGGTTGCGTTACAACGTTGAGCCAGCAATATTTTTTATTTCATGAGTTCGTTGCTGTTTCTCAACCAACTTAAACAATGAATTGTGTTTGATATTCAGTTCGAGAGATTGTTGGTTAGACCAAAGTGGACGTGGCAAAGCTTGGACCAACCGATTTTTAACCAAAAGCAACGAGAAATCAACGTCTCTAAAACTTTTTTTCGTATTATGATAATGGTGAATATGCTTCCCTTTAGCATTATATTTTTGTTTAGGTTATCTTAGACGACTTACACAGTTAGTTATCTTCATGTACGCGCTATGAAATACTGATCCGTAGCACGTATGACTTTAAAACATTTACGCAGTTGTGTGTACTCTGCAGCGGTAAGCAAGTTTTGCCTAGTCAGGATGTTGAATGGAGTTAGCTGCCGGCTCTGCGCATACGGACGAATACGTTCGA
>JAGDQP010002326.1:0-40422 GCA_022664845.1 Lepisma saccharinum | reverse complement strand
GATGCGGAATGCTGCTCGCAGTGCGTGTCTTTCTAGTATTTTTAGTTTGTGGTAGAAGAACAAGGCTGTTGAAATCCAGGCGGTGAAGCCATAGGTGAGTACGAGGCGTAGGAAAACTTTATAAGTGTTTATACAGTTTTTCATTGTAGACTACAAGTGGTTCCACTTAACCTTTATAGAAGTGGTGCCTATTGTATGTTTTGGATGCGATATGATTTAAGTGTGGCCGCCACGTCAGGTGATGATCAAAGATGATTTCGAGATAGGTGACAGTTTTGGTTGGTTGTATTGGCGTATTATGGATGGTGATGGACAAGCGATTAGGATTTCTATGGACACCCGTACGAAGGTTTGGTGGAATAAAACCACCAATGGCTTGAGTATTATTTAGATTGATTTTTAGTCTTCACGTATTGTACCAGTCAGTAAAACTTTCTATTGCTTAATTTAATGCGATATTGATCTGATGGATGGTTTTGGTTTGGGCAAGAAAAGCCGTGTCGTCAGCGTACACGAAAAATTTAACATTTGCGGGTAAAGTAGGTATATCGGCGACAAACAGTAAATTGAGAAGTTGTGACAGGGCAGATCCTTGTTGAACTCCTGAGTGAAGGAAGATGGGATGAGAGAGTAGAATTTATGTTCGTGTATGACATTGAGAAAATTGAATATGAAACGGAGGTAGCAGATAGGAAGGCGAAATGAGAGAAGATCGATAGGGACAGTACAGGTACTTTGGCCTGCCGCAACATTAGGCAAGTGCGTTTGAGGATGGAATTGACGAAAGCACACGTCGCTGGTTTCGAAAATTCAGGAACGGAAACAGAAGCTGCCAAGTTCAACCACGTTCTGGGCGTCCATCAGCGTTTCCGAAGAAGATCTGGATCAAACCATAAGTCAGTCCAAGTGCAACTGTAGAGGAATTAGTGGAAACCTTCGAGTTACATAGTACAATAATGGAAAGAAGACTTTGGCGCTGGGTTTGACTTAAAGTTCGATCGATGGGTTCCACATAAGCTGAGTTCAACTCAACGAGAGGGGTGAGTCACTCCATGTGTTTCCTTCTTTCCCGATTCAAAACTGACCCCTTCTTGACCCGGATTGTCACAGGAGAAGTGGGTTAAGTACTGGAACGTGAAGCGTTGCAGGGCTGTGTGTCGCGTTTCTGAACTGCTTCCATCGACGTCCAAACAAGAACTTCATCCCAAGAAAGTGTTGTTCAGTGTGTGGTGGGATGTGAAAGGTATAGGAATACGTAATTGATTGGGAGGTCCTGAGAGCTAATCAGATCATTAATGCGAACTTCTACCGTCAGCAGCTAGCCAGAACTTCTACTGCAAGAATCGTTATGGTGGAAGCGCTAGGACTTGTCGATCGTTAAGGGGTTATCATCCAATATGATAACGCTAAAGACACATACTGCTGTGATGACACGTCAGAAATTATTAGACGTTAGTTGGGAAGTTTTACCTCACCCACCCTATACCCACGACTTGCCCCTCACAGACTTCCACCCTTTTCGCGCTTTCTAAAACACCTTCACTGAGAAGATCTTTGATGATGTGGAGACTGCGAAAATTGTCTTACGTGAATTCTTTAATTGCAAACCTGCTGAGTTTTATCGGCGTAGGATTCATCTTCTACAGGAAAGATGGCATGAGGTCATTGAGCATGATAGTGATTATGTACAGTCCTAGGTGAGTTCCTTTCGTGTTGTTCGTATTTTGATTTGCATACCAAATACGGATAGAATTTTTGACGTACGTAATGTTATGAAAATTCTTGTAGTGCAGTAATGAAAACAAATATTATAGTCTTAAGTCCATAGAATGTCTTTGAAACACCGTAATATCTTTAATGAGGTTTTAGAGATTCGGCTGAGAAGTAGGTTGGTCATAGAATTTTACTCTTTCTAAACCATCCTACTTAGGAAAATAATTTATGCTAGATAGACTTAGTTCATATCGACATTTCTTTTTTGGCAAAATTGTAGTCTATTCACATCTTCTTAAGATAAGATAAAATTAATTTTATGAGCGGTAACAGCACTATGGCACACGCCCATCCCGATCACAACTTATTGCAGATCAGGGTTTCATATATAAATTAATACATGTTAATACAATACTTTCAAGTGAAACAAATGTATTTCCCCACTTATGCAATTTTCGTTGTACGGTTAAAATAATAACAATTGAAGGAGAATTTGAACAATGCAAGTATAACCTAGGAAATTAAAAACATATACATAAAATCAAGATTCGTCCACAGAATTCGGTGAGTGAAAACTATTTTCTCATCACTTTGAAACTTCCAATTAATTTTGTATTTATCAGACTACTTATTAATTTGTCATATAAATACTAGACGTCATATGAGATTATGTTACATTATAGATATTCTAAAGATACGAAAACGTAAATTAGTTCATTAAGTCGTCTTTAATTGATTTTAAGGTACGGTTATGTAATGGTTAGACTAGATTAGGTCAGGGCATTGTGATATCTGGAACATTTAAATTCCATCCAGTTAGATGTTAGAATAATCATCAATAATGGCTTACTTAAAGGAAGCTATTGTTGTTATTATTAAATGCTATATTAGATTTTCCTTAGTATATCTACATATGCGCTCTATTCGAGACCAGATAATTAATGGAATTAATCTAATTTAGCCTAAACAAACCGAATTCATTTTAGTGCATTGGTATTAAGGTCATAACCGAACAAAGTGGCTATTCAATACAGAGCCGATAGTGTAAAGATGCTTACATGGATCGGAGGGGAATTAAACCAAACATTCCTTGTGCCAGACGTGAGCCGCGCTACTCCAGCTCCATAGCGAACGGTTCATATATTTTAGTAAATAAATTGTTAGTATAACGCTTTATTACCATAAGTCTATTCTTTACCTACGATAAAGAAAATCACGATGAAATAATTGTTTCAAACGATCAAGTAGCGGATATTTTAAGGAAACTAAAAACAAGGAAACCTCCGGGACCCGATCAAATAAAAAATGAGATCTTCAAAAATAATCAACAATTATGGACACCTTATTTAACTAAATTATTCAATGAATGCATCCAACAAGAAAAATTTCCGGAATCATGGAAAAAGGCGAACCTTATAATCTTCCTTAAAGGAGATGATAAGGATAAATTTAACCCAAAATCGTTTAGACCGATATGCTTGCTAAACAGGATCAGCAAGATATTTGAAAAAGTTATGGCTCAAAAAATCAATCAAAAAAGGAAAGATCTGGCAAAATGTAAACTACAATATGATTTCCGTCCGGGTAAATCGACAGAGGATACTATCAATGAATTATGCAAGAGTATATATACACTGAAAGAAGACAATTGTAAATATGTTATTGTAATCTTCTTTGATATTATGGGGGCCTTCGACAATTTGTGGTGGCCTTCATTACTAGTGGAACTAAAAAGCTAAATATTCATAAGAAATTATGGAAAGTAATTAAAAATTACTTTAAGGATAGGGTGATAGAGGTGGAAACGGCGGACGGCGTCGTGACGAAGACTCCTACTAGGGGCTGGCCTCAGGGATCGATGTTGGGGCCTGTCTTCTGGGACCTGTCTTAAGGTTATATGCACCACACAGTCAATACACAATCATGTAAAGAATTTCATTAATTCGTTGACAGAGACCTGGCAAGTGTGTTTCCCTCTTACGTAAATGTAAGCTGATGACCGAAGAAATACAATAGCTGAAGTTCCTGGATTGATTCACGCTTATGGAAAAAGCAAGAAGAATGAACCAAACCAGGAAGGTAAGAAAGCAACGTTCGCGGAATTTGGAAATGATGTAAAGCGAGGTTACGAGTGGATTGAGAGGAGGAGAAAACAGGATTCGGATTTTGAGACTGAGAGCGTAAGCACCAAATTTGGAGAGTGGAAAAAGTGTACGACAACCGAGACTCTAATACGCGTGTCTCGTTTGAGACAATGGATCGATCATCAGTTTGCAAGTAAGTGCCAAGTCAATCTGTACTTTCTAAAGGGTCACATAATTGCCAGAAGTCACTCAAACCTATTTCGAAGTAATTTAACGTAATTTAATAAAGTTTAATAAATTTAGGTAGAAGTTTGTATAACGAAATAAAAATTAATAATAATACTGTGTTTGGCAACATTATACGAAACCAAAATGTTTTATTTAATTAGTAAGACCAATGCCATACATATTAAGTAAGCAAATAAGTAATGTGACTCTATTTCGACAGTAGTCAGTTCGGCGGCCTGGATCGGCACAGGTACCGCTGGCTTCGCCCTTACACTGTTGAGCTCTGTAGCCGATCACAGACAAATAGACGCATTTTAAGCCGACGAAATGAGGACTACAAGATGGCGGAAGCACCGGAGTTTGAAACTCAAATTTCAAACAATAAAACGATCCCGAAAAAGCCAATGTTTATTAGGCGCACACCACTACAAGGTGTTGGTAGGTCGCGGGGCATGAAGTTCATTTGAAGTTAAAACAAGACCCCAAATTTAGTAACGATCCCACCCATTATTTTGAATTGATTTTAATACGATCACCGGAAATGCTAAATATTTACTAAGCAAACTGCATGTAATAAGGTTCGTTATTAAGTTTAAAACATGTAACAATCCAAATATTTAGTATTATTCACAAAATAATAAAGCTAGGTTAAGTACTCTATATATTTGGTTGGTGAAGGTAGCAGGCTAGTGCCCATTTAGTAAAATATGTTAACGAGTAACTTGACCCAAAATATAATATATTTGTTAGGATACGATATACGAAGTTAGCGCATCAAAAGTATCAGGCAAACCCAGTAATTGAAAAAAAAGTAGGCAGTCATACGTTTCAGAGTGTCAAAGAAACTATATAATTTATGAAACAGGAATATTTAAAAAAAGAAACACACACACACACACACATAGCAAATATAATGAAATAAAGCAACAATTCTTGAATGACCAAGCGAAACTGTACCGACAAGCATCTACATCTGGATGTAACGAAATACGTAAACATATTACTTAGTACAAATATATATTGTGTAGGTATGTTTCAGGTCGGCTGTGTGAGGACGGGCTTTGTCATGGATCAGGAGAATTCCAAAGCGTAGCATTCCTCTCCGCCGACTTTGGATGGCACGTCACAGATTATTCAGTGTTTGGCAATACAAAATCGCTGTAATTGTTCGTCATGGTTCCAAGAATTCCACAGAGATCCGTTTTGGTCCCAAAACACGGTTGCTATTATTTTGTGAACTTATGGTGTTTGTTTCAATTTTCTCGCTTTAAGAGAACCAGAGTGCCGCAGTTGCATTGACTGCTGCTTCGACTCCCCAATAGCGTAATATAGCCAGGTTTCGTCCCCCGTCACTATGTGAGAAAAGAGATCATCCTCATCTTCCGCCCTAGCGAGCCAAACAATCACGTGCAGCTGTCATTTTTGGTATTTGGGTGTGATTGACAGCATTTTTTGTCACCCATCCTGCACACAGTTTGTGATAACCCAGCTTGTCACTGACAATTCGATGTACTGTTTTCTCAGACACTTCTGGAAACTCTGGCGAGTTAAGTTATTGTGAACCAGCGATTGGATCGCACTTTCTCGTTAGTGCGTTCCACCAGATCGCCCGACTGAACACTAGGCCTTCGGCTAAGCTCATTGTCATGAACATTTGAAAGCCCTCCCCGAAACTGTGCACCATTGCTTGACTTACCCTTCACTCAGTACTGTCGGGCCGTAAATGGCACACAACTGCTGGTGGATGTCAGCTGCACTCCGTCTATTAGCATTCAGAAATTGTATGACAGACCTAATTTCACATTTCGTGGGATTTTGTATTACGACAGCCATTTTACATTACTGCTACTCGCACGTACGCAACTCCACTCTGACGATTATCTCTGTTGCAAACTAGATTGAAAAGTCGCTACGATGCGTTCAAACTTCCGCCACGTTCTTCTACTCATACTGAAATTCCGCTACTTTCTCAATTTAAACTTTAATTGTAAAAAATGCTGTTAACGAAACTAAGAAAAAGAGTAACTTTAAGGGCTGGGGGGGGGGGGGCACAGGCTCAGAAAGGTCTACAAAGTCAGGGAAAGATTTAAAGAAGGGGCCCAATTTCCAATTTTGCGGTGAGACCCACACGATCTTAGTTATGCTACTTATCTTGTATCACGAATTCCCCCACCCTTTTTCAAAACGTGTCTTATGACTTTATCAGTGGAATGCCCGCGGCGAGAAAAGTACGCAAAATGTCAAAGGTAGCATACCCTTTCTGATGAATAAATGACGATAGATCAAAAATAAGTTCAGATTCTTGTTTTTGGGACGCTTCTAGCTTAAATTAATGTGTCACACATTCCCCTTTCCATTTAAAAAATATTTGTGATATCCAATATGGCGGAATCCAAAATGGTTACCATGATGGCGACACCCCATTTTGTCGTGCTTTTCTTTCGTGCATGCGTCTCGTAAATATAGGTCTGTCCCGACACTTTTGTCTACTAAATACAAATGTCAAACATAGCACATTCTCTCGTAAACAAATAGCGATAGGTCAAAAATAAGTTCCGATGCTTCTTTTTGGGACGCTTCTAGCCTAAATTAATGAGTCACGCATACTATTTCCTATTTTAAAAATATGTGAAATTCAATATGGCGGAATCCAAGACGGCTGCCATGATGGCGACACCCTCATTCAATACAGTTTTTGCACCAATACCTACTTGCAACGTTTGCTTTCTCTCCGTGCATGCGCCTCGCATATGATGACCTGTTCCGATCTTTCTGTTACACTCTTTATAAATTTTTAAGGTGGATATTGAGCAAACTAATGGTGTCACAATGAAATGCCTTCATCATGCTAATCAGAGTGGTACATGGTGCTTATACATTTGTGAGAAAATAATTCTTGTTCGACCCGAGCCCCTTCTCTTGTCAGGGCTAGTCCTACAATATCCTGATATCTCTCTGATTACTAAGGGCCAGTCCTACTGTCCTGATATCTATCTGATTACTAACTGGACTGGGCCTTAGTAATCAGAGAGATATCAGGATATTGTAGGACTGGCCCTAACAGTTTAAAATTTTGTATGACAGAAAGTATTTCTTAAATTCAATCTAAATAGAATCTTTGATTTTTATTAGAGATAACTCATGAACCCAGCCCACCCAAAGACAATTCTTAAACATGGCTACGAACCTTAAAAACAAATTCCTTTAAAACAAATAGTAGTATATTTGTATTTTCCTGAAGGCAGGGTCGCAACCAGAATCTATAGCACCCGGGGCAAATATTGATTCTGGCGCCCCCATTAATTGATAAAGAGCCAAAAAACATTCGATGAATTTTTGAAAATTCTGTCATTTTGGCGCCCGGGACTCATGCCTCTCCTTCTCCCCCTAGTTGCGGCCCTGCCTGAAAGACGCGTTCAATTTTGGAAAACTATTTTATTGAGTTAAATATAAGTCGGCAAATGCGGTGTTTTCCGTACAGGCACATATGCAGAAATTTTATTGGGAGGGATCTCTAGGTTTCTCCATAGAGAGAGTAAATTTAGCATGAATATAAATTGTATATTAACTATGTAAAAATACTCATTAAGTTATATCAAATTTACATAGAATGTAGAATTTCGGGTGATGTCTCGTCCCCGTACACGCACCCCTGCGTACGTCCTTTTGAAGAACTTTAGATTACCTCGTCGAGCATATGGATTCCTGTAGATGCTAACTACCAGTCACAGTAACAGAAGGTGCGCTGTATGACTCAATTCAGATTGTGAATGAAGTCAGCAGCAGCATGAGCAGTTCTCCTGTCTCAAAAACGGGACAAAACCCGTTTATTGAAATTTGTATACTTTCTCTCTACAAGCAAGACAGTAGCAAGAAAAAAATACAGTAGCTATGTTGTGTTAGGATGAAACATTTTTTTCCTATGACAGCACGGAATTTTTACCGCAGTTACGTATTCGTAATTGAAAAGATCGTCACACTACGTATGGGAACAAAACAATAAAATTAATTCATCATTTAAAACTAATGTTTTTTAACCTAATTTGTCGACTTCTTTAAGCTATGGGGAAAATTGGAAATTTAAGATGTGTTTTCAAAAGTCGCTACATTCTCTGCATTTTCCGTTCATCGCCGCTTTGTCGCCAGGGCAACGAAAACCAGCTACGCGTAGCGGAATTCCGCTATGGTTGGCAACACTGTTGCAAACACAATATTAGGGCATGCTCCTGTGTATGTTCCACTTCATCAGTGTTGCCAACCGCGCGTAAAAATATCGGCCTTTTTTGACATCAGGCTCGTATTTTTAATACCTATTAAAGCATTAAGTAGCTCAGCAAAGCCTAGTCTCACGTAATACAACGATGGAAAGAATGTACAAACGTAACACGTTTCCTGTGTCTTTTTCGTTCTCTAAAGGACAAATTGATCTCACGATAACTTTAATGTGTGTACCGATAGGTCAGACTTGGAGTCAAATAGGAATATTGTTAATACCTCAATAAATCCTTCCGATTTTACGCGGCATTCATACTGGAACTAGGCTATCCATCTTACGGCAGAAAAATGAACACACACCACCATCTGAAACAAATATCGCAACGACGTCCAACTCTTTGTCTTACTGAAAGAGCAACACGAGTTCAGATCATTATCGACGGTACTAAATATTTTAATTTTTTATTTAAATTAACACTTTTAAACGTTCATTGCTCCGAAAGTAGAAAATCTAGGAGTCTCATCCATATGTTTGAGGTAAAGCAAGTATCGGTAACTCATATAACTAAAGTGCCGGGCAAAATTTAGAAAATAACAAGTTTCGTGTATTTCTCTTTTTTTAAAAAATCCAAAGTTCCGGAACACATTTTCACAGTATAACGGTATTTTTAGGAGTTTTCTTAACATTTATGAAAACATAAGTTTATATTTGTTTAGAGTTTGGGTTTGGTTAAAAGTTTAAACAAAGAAGAACACATTTGCCGTTTACCTCGATTTATTCCGAAAGTGCCCCTTCCTTGTTAAATAACAGGAAATTTACTTAGATCCATTTCCGGTTTTATGAAAACTTTTGAAGCTATTTATTACAATGCATTTGATGTAGTAGTTAAACGCTTACTAGTACAGTGAAATTCGTGCTTGAGGTAATCATTTAAAATGAAAAGATGAAACCTACTGGAATATATTCTGCATACTACTCTTATTACTCTACTAAAATTCTAAAAATCCACTTGCGAGTTTTCCATAATTTTAGAAAATAGTCCACCATCTTGGATTTCCCATCTGCACTTACTTCAAGTGTAGTTCCAATTGCAGCTTATGCGGATGCCAGTGGCTTCCATGAAGCGTCCATAATACGGATCGCTGGCTGATAGCTGGTACCGCCTGTAATCGCCGGAAATGATCCTGGGAAGACGCAGAGAAATCCAAAAGATCGTCGAGATAAAGAGCTGAAAAGTCACGTGTTACCAGTGGAAACAGCTGATGCATAGCATTCTGGAAGATCGCGCATGAGGAATTCATCCCCATCACCAGGCGAGTAAACACAAACTGGCGGCCTTGAAAAGAAAATGCCGTAATAACCTGGGAATCGGGATGGAGAGTCAACGAATAATACGCTTCCTTGACATCGCTGATAGTGAAAATAGTAGACCCGGACATACGGTGAAGCAACGTTTGAATAGGTTCAACTTGAACCAATGGAGCAATGATCTTCTTATTAGTAGCTCGCATATCCAAACAAGGACGAATACCGTGTCCTTCAGATCTCATCACTACATGGACTGGACTATTATATGGACTAGGTTTCTCTATAGCTATTCCATAATCAAGCCACCTCTTTAACAGGTGACAGAAAGGCTCTCGAACAGCATATGGCATAGGATAATTTTAAGCTTTCACTGGTTCAGTGTCTGTCAACATTATCTTAATTTCAGGTAGTTTAGCAGGTCTGGGATATTCACAAAACAAATATCGATATTGCTTCAGGAAGACGAGCAATCTATCCTGCAATTCTAAAGATAGATCAGTACGCTATTCAACGTACTTCTCTATTTCGGACTCGGACACAATTGCCTCATCGCATAAGATAGCTCCGGGGATAGTGACCGTTTTGACCCCAAATTCTTTGCAAGTTACCTCGACATGCCTTCCATCTGGACATCTCAACCTCAAGGATCCACTAACTGGATCCAGTTGGCATCGATAATCTCGAATAAAAGGCATCCCGAGGATCAAGCTAGGTTCCACCCTTTCCACAACGAAAACTTTAATTTCGAATATATTATCGGAAATATTCAGGAAAATATTCTGGCCAATTTATGAGGACCAAAAGCAAGAACACCTTGAAGTTTAATGCCAAATACGGGTCTTAATTTAGCACGTGGCAGATTGACCAAAATCTTTTTCCAAGTTTCAAAATTTAAATATTTATTTCGGAACCACAATCATAATGACATTCTAAATCTAAACCTTCCACTTTACCGAAAATACTGGGGGAACGACAGAATTCAGTGGGGCAAAAGATCAAACCATCCGTCAACTCATCCTCCCTGACAACAACACGGATATTAAAGGTAATCCCATATTTGTAATATGAGATTAGTCCGTTCTTCCAACCGATCATCATCGGATTGATTCACGCGACAGGAGCATCGCCTTCCCGATCCGACTGAAGGACGCCCATGGCGTTTAAATCAGCTCCATGAGAACAGCACCAACTCCAATATTATCAAGTACCTGCGAACAACCACACTCAACTTCTCTGATGGCCGCATTACCTCCAGGAACACTTAGAGTATGACAACTACACTCTACCACTCTACTCTGACAAGGAGAATTATAGACACCACTATTATTTGGCACATTATTATTATTAGGAGTCTGACTGTTATTCTGATTATTGTGATCACTCATAGGCATATTACTATTGGTTACAAAACGTTGGTTATTCCCTCTGCGATATGTATCATTATCGGAAAACCTACGACGTTTTACATAATTATAATTACGATGATTTCCAAAATTATTATTTCTACCTGAATTATTACATCTGTTACCATTATTAAAATTTTGATTAAATGTCCTACCAGAAGAATTATTTTGGAAATTAGATTTATTATTATTTTTGGATTTATAAAAATTAACCCGCTCAGTTTGAGTACTACTAGATTTTGTCACTTTAATTGCTCTGATTTTAGGTTTAAATTTACGGTCACTATTATTTTTGTTTCCTTTAGCTTCGGCTGCAATAGATTCAGAATTAGCAAGTAAGTCTTTATTTAGCTCATCATTAGTAGGACTGTCTAAATTCTTTAACATATCAATAAAATTATTTATGCTGTCAGGAGTGTACAGTCTTAATAATTTACCTATAGATTCAGGAAGAGCAAACATATCGCGACTCTAAATTCGGTTTCAGGTCAGCCACTATTCGTTCACAACGTATATGCTTTTGCTGCAAAAACAGCAGTGCAGGTTATTATCGCACCATTGCGATTACAACATACAGGATGATAGTCCTGACCTTCAACACTCATATTGTCATCACTTAAAGGATTACTTATTATAATTGAATACAATATCATATAACAAGGAACCGCTATTAACGTCCTTCCCACAAAATACCCAAAGTTCGGCTCGCATAACCAATGCACAATCATTCAGTTTCCACTATATCTAACTCAACAAAAATTATACTAACTCAACGTAAGCCACTATGTCCACAAGTACGCAAAGAAATCAAAACCTTTAGTAAATCTCCAGTCACTTTAATACGTAATTCATAAAGAAACGACTTTTTCCTCTCAGTAACAATTACAGGTTTTAATAAGTGCAGTTTATCTTTTGAGAACTCAAGTTAGTTTGAAGCAATTGATACAATTTTTTTCTTCACAAAAAAGCGTGGAACAGCACATCGAAAAAGAGAGATATCCAACTATAACTAACAATGTAATTACCAGTCTCAGCTGTACATAATTACATTGTCAGCAAACACTAAAAATCTAGGCTGGTAGTTACCAAACTGTAACACAACACAGTCTCAGAAATCCTGGCTGGGAATCGTCAAAAACTGAAACGGCCCCAAACCCACGATCACCAAGATCACACTCAATTCCTGGCTAAGTGAAGTCACAACTGCAACACCAAAAAATTCCAGAAATATAATTAGGCTCGCCAGGAGTCTAGAGTACCCACTCAACACATCTAACCAAAACTTTAGCTCCAAACATTTTCTACACCCCAGACGAGCGGCGCAGAAATGTCTTCCAGATTTAAGAATACCTGGGAAAGAGGATTCCAGATCCTTGTGATCGCTGCGAAAAAACAATAATTTAGAACGAGGGAGGAAATACCGATAAGGCGACACCTCCAATCTTTGTAACTAGATCATCGGTTCATACTCTGAAGTACCAGCTGGTTCAGATTAGCGATAGATTAAGAAAGGAAAACGCAAATCCATACTTGGGAATAATCTCAAACGATCATACGCATATCAATACATATGTGACTCATACTAGATCTATACTCACTTCGAAGTTTACAGGGTGGCAAAAGAACATGTCTTACCTCTACCTTTGTAGGGCCCACACCTGTAGTCTGGAATCGCAATTCCTGAAATAAGGATGACGATCGCAACTCAATCTGAACGTCGTGTCATAACGCAAAATGCAAATATCAATTAACTTAAATCACATACTGGAGTCACTTCATATGTCAACGCAGAATAAGCAATAATTCTATATATAGTTCCTTTCTTAAGTTATCACATCTCAGCTCTCGAAGGAATCGTACCACTAGCCTACGGATTTATGAACCAACCTAATCTAAGTAAAACGCATCACTCAAAACGACATTTTTTTACCGAAACAGAGAAATAATTTAGTATCGATTGCTGTCAAACTTCAGTACAAAACGGGAAAGAAACCACAATTTTCGTAAAAAATACATGTTATATAAGGTTAGGTTAGTATTAGAAGAAAAATTAGAAAAATGCTATAATAATTTTGACAGACAGTGTATATATTGCATATTAGCAATTTTGTAGGATAAGCAAATTTACATTAGGTTATATATATATAGGATTGGTCCATTTATGATTTACAGCAATATTAATATTCAGGGAAATTTTAAAAAGTAACAAATAGTAATGATAGATTCATCAAGTAACGTTGAAATTACATAAAGTAATGTGTTGTCAAAATAAAGACGAAATAGTAAAAGCTGTTTAAAATGCAATCAACAAGATTCTAAAAGGATAAAATGAAAAGAACTAGTTTTAGGTTAATTTCTAGAAGTAACGTAATATCTACTTACGTAATGGTAATATAATGTTTTAATTTTAATATTACATAAAAGGAAGTACAATGAAAATACTATTTTAATTCCAGGCAGTAACTAGATAAAATAAAGGAGATACAGGCAGGAAGAAATGTTCTATGCCCACAAACTGTGATTGAGGATATCCTCAAACACCAGGGAAAATCTGAATATTCAGCCCAAGTTAGTCTAGTTGCAACGCATAAATTATGATTTTAAGACTTTTAGAGATATGATTGAACCGGATTGTTGTTGCGCCAGACGTAACAGTAGGTGATTTGGAGACATCAAATAAATTATAGCTATAAGTTATTTCATTGGATTACAGTTTGACCTCAATTATTGATACTCATGAAGTACCATAAAGTGATTCAGGGAAAACAACAACATTTAATTATCAGTTAGGTTAAGGACTGATCGAACCGAGTCATTGTTACTCAAAGGCACATAAGGCGGTTAGGTGACGACAATAAGTTATATTTATTATCGTAACATAGTAAATAAATGTCAACAGTGATTTTTAATAAAATTATTTTAAGAACTATTAAAATAAGTGTTGATTTTGACAATATTAAGAGTAATTCAAAATATAATTGAGTAAATGACCAAAAATTATAAACAAATAAACAATTATGAAAAGAAAGACTGTAAACTAACGTTACTTATAAAAGCGCATACAGGTCAGGCCGTACTACAACCAATTTAAATAAATACTTTTAGAGATATGAGACAATAAGCTTTTGTGGCGTAATATTTGGACTGAGTCTAACCTATTGAAATCCCGAAATTTACCAATTTATTTAAATTCTATTAATTTTATTTACTGCCAGGAAACCCAGTTTCTGCAATGCTCCGATAAGGAAATTCTTGTTATTTCAGACCAAGGAAAAACCAAGTTGCACTCAACAACCAAGTTATATTGGTTTAATCTGGTTTTCTTATTACGCAATAAGAAAGGAAAAACACCAGATTATTATTATCCTCTATCTTTGAAAATAACTTGAATTTACAAAAAAGGAATGTTGTATTCGTTTGTCAAGGGTAAACTGTGGTTTGTAAAACGCAGTAAGACAATGGAGTCATCACCATCTCATCCCTTGAATTTTCCATGATTTTCGCTTGTCGATATACCATCCTTTCGATATAAGGACTGTTTTGAGTAGCTTCGCTGGGTCACGTGATGTGAGAATCACCCGATGACCTACGTAATTTCCTCGAATTGGGAGTGGCCCATTTTAACTAACAAAAAGGGCTGGATCGAGGCTCAATCACTCAGTTTTGCTGTATTGATACGCATCAACTCTAATCAGCGAAGTTCGACTTTGTCTCAGGTCAGTATGACTTAGTAGAATTTTACTCATTTTGGACTTTGACTTCTTTGAAACGGAATTTCAAACCCTTCTGTACTTTGAAATATTTGATCACGACTGAAAGCAACTCAAACGTAAACTTTTTGGGTTCATTAGTAAATGAAATGTATTGATGAGTAACTCAGATCTCCCCTGACGTTTTAATTAGTTAACTTAAATTAATTAACAATAACAACTAAGAAAGTAAATTTACGTCAGGAATCTCTTTTATTTACTTTAGTATTTTTTTGTATTTTGTTACGCTTAGCTTGAATAAAATGTTAAAAATGTAATTCTCGATTGTCCAAGTCTATTCAGGTACCTATGAGGCAAATATGTCGCAACTTGACTCCTCCACCTTCGTCGTACCTAACCTCGGCCTACCATCTGAAACCTTTGAGAAATATCTTTAATTTCGCAGGTATGTCCTCAGTGATGGAATTTCCTGGGAACAGAAAAAAAGGATCGCCACAGGAAATCAAATCAATTGGCTAAACACGCTTATAGATCATTAACAGAAAAAGGACCAGCGAAGTGATGCAAAGCTTCAGAAACGCCAGGAACCAACATCCACAAAATTTAACAGGCCACCATCTCAGCCTTCTCACCGTAATCAATATGCTTCTGGCGCATCAAGTATATGCAGAGTACAAGTTTGCCAAAATCAAGCTAGGAAAGTACAGACCCCACATGTTGAAAAGTACCAGACATTTTACCGGAAGCACAATTGAAAATTTTTAGTAAACGTGTATGTGGACTGATCGACACGGGAGCTATGATTTCGATAGTCAGTTCATCCGTTATTCCTTGAAAATTCAACATCGGACAGCGGCTAAAGTACGAGTGCAAGCTTTAGGCAACCCCCCCCCCGACCCCTTACCAGTAGTTAGGTTAGCTTTTTATTTGTGGGACTACAGAGGATTTACCAAAAGGCTTTTGCTAAATGCAGCTATAGTTCCCAGTCATGTTACAGAGCATAGAGTAATAGTAGGTTACGATTTTAATTTGTAAATAAGTTTTGACCATTCTAGATCACTGTTTGGATTTAAAGGACAACCATGGAAATTTTTACAAAATAGTAAGATTTGCAAAGCCAATTCCTAAACCACCTCTTTCAAAATCATCACGACTGAACTTGAATCATGTTATATATCTCAACGGAAGGAAAGGAAAACCTCGTTCACCATTTTTCTCTCCATCAGGTCGTTTCAATGCTAGAAATGACAACCATGATAGACGAAACATTAACAATTTGCATTCTGAGGTTTCCACCAGGAAATCTTTGCGGTTTCCACAATAACCACAAAACCAAGATAAAAAAATAAATAAGAGTCGTCAACAGACGAGACAACCTTGAGCAAGATAGCAGCAAAGTTACAAGAAGTTCAATAAGGCACCCGGAAACTTTCGTATTTACACGACCTTCGCAATCAAAGGATGTAGAAACCACGGAAATTGTTGTCAAACAACTGTGTAACATACAAGCAGAAATTTCTTTTCCTAAATGTTACGTAACTAGCCAAGAAGAAGTTACCATACCACCATTTTCAGCTGAATATGTAAAGGTTCAAACGGATCATGCCCCTAAGAAAGAATTTGTAGTACAAAATTCAGGTGGTTAAACATATCAGTATAGGTATTTTACTCCTCATAATGACATGAATCAGCAAATGTCGTACCAGTGCTAAATTTAAAGAGCATTCCTGTTACTATACCAAAAGGTGAAAGAGTAGGTAAGATTTTACTTGTCGAGGAAGTGAGAGAATAAATACCAACGCCCAATCTAGCAGAAAGAAAGTTAAACTCTCCGTCCCATCCCCCAATCACCCCTCCTTCCTCCACTGAGGATAAAAAAGAACAGGATTTGGAAAAGGACTAGAAATTAGTCCAACTTTGTCTCCTGAAGAAGGAAACAAGTTGTACAGTTAGTAGAGAAGTGTAAGGATATTTTAGCATGGGAATTGTCAGACGTAACCCCTACACATTTATACCAATATCCTATCGATCTCTTATCCGATTTACCTATAGCCCCGTACCGTGCTACACCCCGTGAACGTCAAGTTATCGAAGATGAGGTACAGAAACTGTTAAAAGCTGGTTTTATCAAACCTGCTAATAGCGCTTACGCAGCTCCATTCCTCGTAGTACCGAAAACAGAAGGAGGAGCAAGGCTGGTCATAGATTATCGTGGTCTCAACTCATTTGTAAGACGGGACACTTTCCATTTGCCTAGTATAGACGACATTTTAGACTGTTTATCGGGTACACATTTAGAGTCCTCGTTGGACTTAAGATCGGGCTACCACTCCATCCCACTCCGACAAGAAGACCAACATAAAACCACGTTCGTGTGCAGTAGTGGGACTTATATGTTTACTTGCTTACCCTTCGGACTCTCCAATGGACCATCAAGTTTTCAACGAATGATCGATTGTGTATTTGGTTCCCTTAAAGTGGAAAATTATGGCGGCTTATTTAGATGATCTCCTTTTATGGAGTGACTCTTTTCCCCAGATGTTAGAAAGGTTAGAACTAGTGTTTCAAAGGTTGCGAGAAGCCAAACTCAAGCTCAGTCCAGCTAAATGTAGGTTTGGTTATGAGAGAACACGAATGTTTATATTTGTAGCTGGACGAGGAGTATTAGAACCTGACCCCGAAAAGGTGCAAGTAATTTCACAGATAAAGTACCCCGAAACTGTGTGATGTACGCTCAATTCGGGCGCTGTCGGATTTTTCAGGCGTTTTATTCCTCACTTCTCAACTATTGCTAAACCTCTATCCCGACTCAGTAAGGCTAACGTTCCGTTTATCTTTGGCGAAGAAGAAAAACAAGTCTTTGATGAACTTAAACGACGACTTTGTGAACACCCTAATCTTCCCACACAGTTGCACGTAGATGCCTCTGAATTTGGAATTGGAGCCACACTCCTACAAGTTAAGGACGGCAGTAAGAGAGTTATTGCATACTACTCTCAGACTCTCTCAGGCCCTGAAGCTAATTACAGCATTCCGGATAAAGAATCATTATGCGTTGTTCAGGCTATTACTTTCTTTCATTAGTATCTGGCGGATATAAAATTTGTAGTTTACTCAGTCATGTTCAACATGTTATCTAAGAAAGAGTAAGAATTTGCGTGGGAAACAGCTCAGATCGTCTTTGCGTTTAGAAAGGTATGACTTCGAAATTAAACATATCAGAGGCGAATGCAACGTCTTAGCAGATATGCGATTCAGTAATGCTCAGACCCTGAACGACAACTGCGGGAAGACCCATTAGCAGTAAACGCCATCATGTTAGACAAAATCAAAGATTTTGCAAAAGAACAGAAAAATAACGAACAAATCCAAGCTATAATCAAGAAAAGGCAGGAAGAACCCACTGCTCTTGATGTTCGATATTACATTATTCAAGATGGCATTCTTTATCGTAAGATAGGGAATAATTACCGTCTTGTGATACCTAAAGGTATGATACGTGATGTGCTTCATGAGGTTCACATCCGAATACTGGTTCTCATCTTGGATTTCAGAAAAGCTATTCCAAAGGCAATAGAAAGATACTATTGGTCATTAATGTCAACAGACATTCGATCTTATTTAAAGAGTTGTCGTGAATGTCAGGAATCAAATGAAAATACCGCGAAAAAGGCTGGACTACACTGTCCCATAAACGTTAACAGGTTATTTGAACGCGTAGCCCTGGACGTATATGTCCCGCTCCCAATTAGTAAGGTTTGGTTCCGGTATGTAATAGTAGCTTGTGAATATATCTTGCATTTTATGATAGCTAAACCGATAAGAAGAGCCACAGCGGAAGCAGTCACTAAGTTTCTGCTAGACAATGTGATCACTGTGTTCGGTTTGCCTTCTATGATCCTTTCTGACCTTGGTACAAATTTTGCAGCGAAGGTTATTAAGGAACTAACATCTTTGTTGCAAATTAAACCGACATTTACAACTAGTTACCATCCACAATTCAATGGGATGGTTGAAAATCGGATGAAATCGATCGGTTCTTTCTTAAGAAAGTACGTTCAAAAGTCACAACGAGATTGGTCATCCTACATAAGCTTATGTTCATTCTTGCAAAACGTCTCCCCTCATGATAAGATAAAGTTCTCTGCATTTGAAATTTTATACGGCCGTAAATGTGTATTTCCAAGTGAAATACCCTACCCATGCAAAGAAAATGCCGCTGAAAAGCTTCTACAGCAAATGAAAATTATCAGAGGGCTTGCCAAGGAAAGATTTATGCAGTCCCAGCAAAGAGCGAAAGCAGACATTGACCCAAAACGGTATCCTATTGTGTACAAACGTTATGATTTAGTACTACTATGAAATTATGTGAAAACTAAAGGTTTAAGTCTGAAATTACAAAGAAAATACAAAGAAGCGTTTAAAATAGTACAATGCAGACCTAACAATGTCTACGTAATTGAAAGTACTATAGGGAAGTATCGAAGACAAACCGTGAATGTACAACGGTTGAAACCCTATGTTCCCCCAGAGAACTTTCGTATTTCCAGAGAACGACAGACGGATGGACCTAGCACTAGGTAAAAGTTATTTCCCCCTAGCGTTTTCAGTAAACGTTATTGTACTGACAGCTGTCAGTCAGTAAAATGTCTGTCAATCTGTAATGTGTAAATAAATAGTGTGCATAGTGTATTAACTGTTGTAGTATTATGTGAATATCAATGTGAAACATAAATAATATAAAACATAGTTACCTGTAATCTGCCTTTAAATATACGTAGTCCTACTATATTTGTCCGCATTCATTTCCTTTTGTGATGTCTAGACTGGTAATTCTGTTGAAGATTTGTTTTCCATTCCGATAAAAAAATTAGTAACTGCTAACGCCCTGGAGTTATGCCAAAAACTTCGCCGCATCTTCCAATTTTTTTACGACTAACAATGCCCGGTCCACCAACACACTCCGAAAGCCATTGCTTTTTAGAAGAGACAATGGTCAATCAAGTGCACAGATGTCTCGTACATTTCCGTCGTATTAGAATTTTGTTAAGCTGAAAAAAATGTTTTCACAAAAGATCGTCGATCCAACAGAACTACATCAAATAAGAGAAAAATGGCCTTACCATGCTTACTAACTCCCTAGTTCCCACATAAATGCTAGGCGAGAAGGAGATCTCCCCTTGTTATAGAAACTATAACTTCTATTTAGTACCCCTTTATATTCAATTATACTAACCTACGTACCAGTCCTGCTTTGGACTATCCCCTTCTCTATAAATTTATACAGCAGTATTATGTTAGGTACAGTGGACTATCAACTAAAGAGGAGAGAGGTACATAATAAAAATCTTCATTGTGTCAGTTTAATGTAAGGTAAAAAGAAGCAAGACAGTTGTTTATCTGACAGGCAACAGACATGAAGTTCCTTTAGTGTGAATTAGGATGTGATATCCCTAATTCAGGGAAGCTAACAAAAGGACGTTGTTGGCTATTAAACTGTCACTAAACTTTCGAATGCAGTTGATAAGTGAGTTTTGGAAAGTCGGATACTAAGGAGTAAATTTAAGAAACGGGCGAAAGGGAAAAAAATCCATTAAGTACCACTCTTGTATTACAGATTGGTACTGCTTGTATTCGTCTATCGACGACCAACTACGCTTTGTTCCTCAAGCAGTTCTGCAAGATCAAAAAGAAGTCAAGGAACTGAAAGTAATTTTAAAACTACGTTGTTGAATTTTAATGGTTATTACGTGATCGTAGTGTAACCAATCCGGAGAGGAGTGTAATCATGAACTCAAAATTGCTGGAGATAAGAACGTCAACCATTTCCAACAGTGTTCCCAGCTTGCCATTAGAAAATTTATATTACCGACCTTCCGACGACACGGAAGCGCAAATAGAACAATTTAAAGTAATGAAAAACATCTAAGGCTGGAAAGATCCGGAAGCTCGTAGCTTCTTTGTGGGAATTTTGGACGGGCCGGCAAAGGATTATTATTATACAAATCGTACCGAACTGGATACTATTGAAAGATTTGACGATTTCATCAAGGAGTTTCAAGAACATTACTGTCAACTAATGCAGATGCCTACAGTGCTCTATTTTCGAGGAAGAGACTAGACACTGAATCAGGTTCAGAATATTTCTATACAGTTATGCGGTTGTGTCAGAGAGCTGACCCAAAAATGAGTGAGACAGAAAATACAACATATTCTGAAGGGTCTTGGCCCCCAAATATTAGAGTGTCTCACGCAACGGGATTGTAAAAAGGTGGACGAATTATTTACGCAAATGGCCTTGTACGAAAAAGCACGTTATCAATCGAAAGTGCGCGCCATTGACAATTCGATAAGAATTTCTCTTGCTGAACCCACCAACTCTTCGGTCCAACAAATACCCCTATATGGGAAACGAAGGCGTTTCCCAGGCCCACGAAATATTAAAATCGTGAAACAGATGAGAAATTTATTGTCTGCTACCAATGTGGTAAGGTTGGATACATTCGACGAGAATGTTATTCCAACCCAGCAAACCGTTCTCGTAGACCACCGACATATGGAAATCAAAACCGTCAAAGGTCCTATAATCAAAATTATAAGGTGCGCAATCAAACCAGATTTGCACCTCGCCGTGAAAACCAGCAACAAAATACTTCCCGAAAGAAAGAAACTAATTAGGCGTCAGGTAGGAAAAAGAAAAAATGATGACGGACATGGAAAATTAAAATATTGCTATGTTTCATTCTCCCCCTTCCTATATTTTAGCTAATTTGCTTATAATTAAATACTATAATAAGTACAAGTATAAAATAGGTGACTACTTAAACATACTAATGTATATTACATTCTCATACTTGTTATGTACGATAAGGCAAAGGCTGACTGACAGGTTCACGTAATTACAAGGGTTTCATATTATTTTGCAGCAACCAATTAACATTTCTGCCGACACAGACAACGGTATATTCAACGAAAGTATTGAATTTTTATTACAATTAGGAAAGGATGCAAGACAGACAATTCGTGGAACGTGTACTAGACCCTGACACCGCTTACGTATTTCATGCCACAGGCTATTATGGAAATAATTATAGTTCCACCCTGAGAGAAATTGCTGCCATGCCTGTGCGAGTTGGTTGGTACTATGAACCACCAAGGTTAGCACACTATGTAATAAAGCAGAGCGCTCCATCGATTTACTTGTATGCCGATGCGAGAAAACGTTTCGATAGTTATGTAGTAGAGACACAAATTGGTTGGAACACAGGGGAATTTATCCTCTCCTCAGTAATTAAAAAATTGCGAATATGCGGCAGACCAGGACAAACTGTGTACTGTGCAACACCATTGTTAGCTGGAATAGCACAAACTTTATTTCCTATGTCAAAAGCACTAGATATTCATGATGTAGATTGCTTATATTTAGGTTACTATGAAATAGAAAATTTGCACTGCCCCTATGCCACCCAAAAAATAATACGTCATTGACTTGCGTAATGACTATACTAAGTCAAATACCAATGGTTTTATTTGGAACCAGAAACAGACTCCGATGAAAGCGGAATATAAATGTAAAAAAATATAATTTGTAACCAATTAACATACTACAATCATTAGGGATATTACAGTTAGGCATTATTTCTTTGTTGTAGAAACGTAAACATTGACGCACAACCTTTGAGGAATTTCTAATCCAAATCGGCACAACAAATTCAAAATTTCTTACTATACGTAAGTATTTTTCTAGTGTAAAGTTTAAACGTTATGGAAATATTTCCCCTATTTGAAAACACGAGTAACGTATTAGAACTACCGTTACCGAAACGAAGCGTGACTCATTCCCAAGAGCCACGTATGTCATTGCAGGCTCTAAAACAATAACGACATGGGTAAATACTATAATTGATTTCTGTTTAACCGATATCCCACCAAGAGTTCATAAACAGGTCTTTCCTAACAGTAGGAGAGAAAGTTTGATTCAAGATGCTAAGCAGAAATACATTAGCACCTGGACACTTTTTTCAATTCCAAATTTGGTTAGTATTGGTCAAATTTAAGATACGCCGGATGATAACTAAAGTCAAACGGAACTTTGGACACGGATTTACAGTACAAATAACTAACAAGCCCGGAAATAAACTCAAAATTGCTATCACAGAAGTTCCCATTACTTGGAGAGAAATTCTCCACCAGTAAAAAAATGACAAGGAAGATAAGAGCACACCCTATTCTTTGTTTCTTTTCTCTTCATAAATAAGATGAATCCTACACTCCTCCTACTGCTTTTAAGTCTACAATTTTCTTACGGCAATGAAGAAGAACCGAAAGTTGTACTCACTACAGGTATTGTTTGGAAGTCTATATATAGAAAGATCGCATACGAAAAAGTTGTACCGTTAATTTACAAACAAAAATTGACATATCCTCCTGACATCGATAGTGCACTAGTTGATTTGGAAGCCGAGCATTTACAAAAATTTTGCAGCGTTCCAACTATAACGAGTAAACCAGTCTGTCCAGTAATGACAACCACACAACAAATGCTTTCTGCATTGAAAATCCATCTTAAGGCAAATATTTTCCGAATAAATGAAACTAAAACAAGCAGATACCACAGAGGTATTTCCTTTCTTGGAAAAATGCTCGCGTGGTGCTGCGATGTCGTAACTCAAGAAAGTTTTGCACCATATGTCGCCAAACAAGAAGAGATAATAGGTATCATCAGTAAGTTAAAAGCACAATTACACACTGACCATCAACACTTAGTTTCACTAGACGAAAATATAAAAGGTTATGCTGCGTCTCTCACGAAAACGTTCGCTCAAGTAGAAAATGCAGTAGAAGATTACAGGCAGAGATTAATACTCTTAGTCATGACTCACACAAAAAGATTGATATGGCCCAGGCCATTCAACTGATGTCATTTGTAAAACTGGTGCTACAATCTATTTATATAAAGGAAACTCAAGATACCCATAAATCCTGTTTGGAATCAAGATTGCCTATAACAATAGTCACACCGCGAAAACTTAAGGAAAATTTAGATCAGCTTAGCCGCAAGGTAGCAGCCCATGGGTATGGATTGGCCATTCCTGCTGAAGAAGTGTTACGGCACTATACAATTAAAACAGCCACTTGTCACTTCACGATGGATGAAGTAACAATATTTTCCAAGGTACCCTTGGTCGAAGACGGATCAAACTTAAAACTTCATAATTTCCAGACTATCCCATACCGATGGAATAACACCACTTGTTTTCTAGATCGCGAGAAAGCGGTAATCGTACAGAGAGGCTCTAAGGTACAAGTATTAAGAAATGATTACGCTACTAAATGTCTGTCTTCCATAGACGATTTGTGTTTTGTACCATATATTACTGAAAATTCTATGCGGTCCCCTAACTGCATGTATTCCTTATGGAATGGAACATCAGTTGAACACTACTAAAAGTTTGTAGACTCAAGTGTTATCAGAGTACTGGATTGATAATTACTCAGATTAGTCCTAGTAACTATATTATTACACCCCCCCTCAGGTTATAAACATCACGTGCGAAGAAACATCACAACAAATTTTCACTGAAACTGATAGGCTAGGGTCCATTGACCTTACGTTACCATGTAATTTTCTTGCAGATCTAGGAAATGATGTAACAATACCTAAGCAATATCCTTGTGCAGCGAAGGGAACAAACAATGTACAAATTAGAACTTTAATTCCGGCATCATGGTAAAAAATTGGCTCATTATGATTACAAGCTGAAAATTTTCAGTTACCAGAATTTGAGACCATCAATCATGCCATAATCCCAATTGGACTTTAAATACTCCTGAAATTAAGATGGAAAACAATCCGCAATGGACGCTGGATGATGATCTTACAGTGCACATTTCTAAAGTTACTGCTTCCCCACCTTATTTCACAATACTATATGCATGGAATATTATCCTTACTTTGGTTGTTCTATGGATTATGTACCAAACGCGTCAACACGTATGGGCAGTAATGTTTGTGTCAGACATACCAACTGCGCGAGCAGATGACACCTTATTCCATGCCTCAGTAGAAATTACGGGTTATATAATAATCGCCCTTGCACTATTAACTGTTTTATGCTGTACATGTTATTATTGCTGTTTCAAAAGAATTTGGGATTTCTTAAGAAAAAGACTAGAAAAAAACCCGAGTTTCGAAAGTACCAAAACTCCCAGTTGGAAATGAACGGGTAGAATTTACTTCACATTCCCCAAGCAAACCCACTCGAACTAGGTTCATTCATGAACACCACGATCATGGCGAAACTACTGTGATCTGACTAGCATTAACTTTACTTCTTCTATCTCAAGTATGAAGCCTAGATATCCCAACCTTTTTTCACTCCGGAGTACATACGGTGAAAATATCGAAGCCACTTCTGTATGATTCGTCATTACCGGTAGTAACTGAAATTGATTATGACCGAACTGTATCCCAAGGACTGGGAATCAATGATAAATGAAGCTTACCGCAGTAATCTGTTCCATGATAACCCCGATAGTGGATATTCATTCGCGTTTCTTAAAAAATTAACACAAAAAGATTATTTTTTACATCGTTAAACTATGAAACCATCATTACCCAAATCCACACCTTCAAAAATATAGAATGGCTCACATGGATGTCAAACAAAAAGCTACACTCCCCAAGGGACTTCGAAAATTTGGTAAATGCTTGTCAAACACGAAAATTAAATCCACTTTTATGGAATATTTCCGAAGTCTCTGAAATGTTAAGTCTAGTGTCAAATAGATTAGAAGAAACGGACTCTGAATTAGTAATAAACGTTACTGATGCCGAAAGATCATTTAACTTCCCCATACTTGAATGTGTAATTTCCTGTACAAAGGCTTTAATTGCTGTAAAATTACCGATAGTAAAAAAAGAATTGAACTATGTGATGTACAGTTTGTTGCCGCTTATATTCGCTTATTATGATGAAGCATGTTATACGTATTCAGCTACCAGTAAAAGAAATCATTGTGGCCACCGTCAGACATTTTCCAAAAAAGGTACCAGTAAACGACCTTTTAACCACAACCTGTGATTTATCCACAGAAGTGATATGTCTAACAAGATCATTGAAAAGTAAAGAACTCTCGAGTTACCAATGTATGCTAGCTCTAGTGCAGAATGATGCCGAGCAGATACGTTCTTCCTGTATAATGAAATGCATCCCATCAAACGGTTTAACTAGGTTCCATCATTTAAATTTTACCGCTACGACGATTTTAAACCAAACCTCAGTATGAAGTTACTATTAGGTGTTCAAAGTTCAAAATTCCAATACAAAATCTACAAGCTGTAGGATCGCTGGTATTAGAACTTGCGTGTGGATGCCAAGTCAAGCTAGAAAATTTTACTTTTAAGGCAAATACCCCTTGTATTACAGAGACCGGTGACCACGGAAGATTTCAGATCTTATACCCCGTAGCTTGGTTTACTGGTAATAAAATAACGAAAACACTACCTTTCGAGTTCACACAATGTCCTTTATCAAAGAAAGTGAAGATAATAATCACACTTACTTTGTAGAGTGGAAATTTATCTCCCTAGCGGTTGTAATTTCATTTACCTCCCTTGTCTTGAATGTAATAATGATACGGATAATACAAGAGTGGACAACGAGACATTTAAATCCAGAACCAGAATATATAACAGTAAACTAGATGACGACCCCCTTTTGCGTTACACGGACTATGAACAGACATGAAACCGTCAGCCACCGCTTTCCTAAACATATATATATTAGCTTAATGAACTATATTTTAGTAATATATATATAGGGGTTGGATAAAAAATCTAAAACGTTTGAAAAAGTGTGAAAATCATACCTAGTATGGTGTGGGGCCTCCTTTTGCGTCCAAAACAGCTTGGATCCGACGTGGAATGGACGTATACAGCTCCTGAATCGTGGTGTGTGGAATGTTGTACCATTCTTCCTCCAAAACATGCTCCAGTTCCTTAAGGGATGATGGTGGAGGGTAATGAGACCGAACACGCCTTTCTAACACAGACCACAATGGCTCAATGATGTTCAGATCGGGTGATTGTGGGACCCAGGGGAGGTGTGATAGCTCCTGGTCATGCTCCTCAAACCATGATTGCACCGTTTTTGCAGCGTGACAGGGTGCCAAATCATCTTGGTAGATGCCATCACCATCCGGGAACAATGTGGTGGGCCATGGGTAGAACCTGGTCCCCCAAAATGGCCTCATACGCCTTAGCATTCATCATTCCATGCACGGCTATGATGGGACCTGCAGAAAACCACGATATCACTGCCCATACTGTAACAGAACCACCCCCATGCTTTACAGTTGGGCGCAGACAGTCTGGATCATAGGCCTGCGACGGTGTTCTCCAGACGTAAACACGACCGGTTGTTGGAAACAAGGTGTAGGTAGATTCATCGGAATACATTACGTGTTTCCACTGATCAAGCGTCCACTCCTTGTGGTCCTTGCACCACTGGATACGCCTCTTCGCATTTACTGCTGTCACCAGAGGTTTGGAGATCGCGGCCCTGCCATGATTTTTCATTTTATGAAGTTCCCGTCGCACTGTTTTTGATGAAACCGGGTTCTGTAGGCCGGAATTGAGTTCAGATGTAATTTTCATTGCAGTGGTCTGCTTTTTAGCTGCTACAATCCGTTTTAATGCCCTCCGGTCCCTATCGGACAGGATTGTCTTTCGACCACTGTTGTGCTTTGCAGACGTTGTTTGCCCATGCATTGTGTATGCCCTCGTACATTGGACACAGTGCCTGTCGATACCCCCACAATGGTCGCCACTGTTGTCACTGAAGCTCCAACCAGACGAGCACCAACGATCATGCCTCTTTGGAAGTCTGTCAGGTCGCCCATTTTACCACACCACTTGCACACCACGACACTCACAGGTGAACTGGGTACTGCTGACGGAAGAGGAAGGTCCATATGACACATTGAAAACAAAACGTGATCGGCAACCGCAACACGTGGTGTACAGTGGCGGGCCACACTTACGTGTCCTGTATGACGTGTTTTTAGATTTTTTGTCCAACCCCTGTATATACCTTAAGTATAGAATAATAGAATAGGCCTAACTAAGAAAAAATTTTCCCAGATAGGCCTAATTGCTTAAAATTTATGTATTAGGATACGTTCACTTGACGAGTATTGAGCGAAGCACAAGAAAATAAGTATTTCCAATAGCACCAAGAAAAAGATGCAAGAGCATGTTAACGAGGGGTCAAACCCGTTAAAACTTTTACCGCTGACTCCGCATCTTCGATTGAAAAAAAATCTGTGTTGTATTGCATACAGCCATGAGCCGCAAGTGTTAAAAAGGTTTACCATTTAGTACATAAGAGGAAAACTATTGCGTTAGTGAAGTGAGAACAAGCAAGAAATACCCTTGTACATTTCATGACCGTACCAAAAATAAAACTGCACTTGTGATTAATTTAACGTGAAAAATGCAATTAGAATAAGTCATTCTGTTAATACCTTATGTGGAACTTAAACCAGAAAAGTTCGAATCATGTTACGATCGTAACATCAGTATAATACTTGTTCACTTTTTTCACTAACAAAAACATTCCATTGAACCTTACGGGTGCCCAGTGTTAATATATCTTTAAACAAATTAACGAAATTAGTTTTCCTTCTATTTTTACAGTGGCCTATAAGATGTGATGTTGCCAACTAGGAAAGCGTCAACGCCCTTGGAAACGAAGACAAATAACTTCTTTTTACATACTGCGTATTATTACTATACCTACCAAACTCAAATTATTTTTTTTGTAAATACTAACTATCATAGATAAAGAATACTATTTTCCTATGCTGGTTTACCAACTATGGCGCTAGTCGCCACGTAAAAAAACGCTCTCACAGATTTCTCACTTACTAACAGTGGTTCCAGACAATAGAAACAAATAACACTAGAACTTATTCCTTATTCCCTTAATCCATGAGCAGAAAACTGCATGAACTAATCAAAATATCATAACTACACTAACCTATTGACAAATAATGTTAGTTTTGTGTTTTTTTGCTATGTGATATACCATTTGTTTCTAATTGAGTAATTCATTGAAGTACTAATTATTAATGGAAAACTGTTCTTACTGGAAGTCAATATACTCTGACTGCATAGCACATGTTTCAAAACTAGATCAAATTTAAGTCTAAATGAATAACGTTAAATGTTTGTTAAATGTGTAATCATACTTTGTGATAATTAACAAAGTTAATATTTGACAGAAGAAGAAATTAAGAGAAAGCTTTCAATTTAGTTAATTCAGTAATGATAAAATTTCATGTTATGTGAATTCTGAAAATTGAAATATTCAAACTCTCATTCACAGTCAAACAAAAATTTGCTCAAAAGTATAGAGAAGTGAACATTTACGTATTTCTTATCCTGTATAATATTTATTTGTGCAAATTTACTTATACGTGATTTAAAATTTCAGCAATCAGTTAATCTTTTGAATCATGTGACATCATCATAACTACTGCTCCTCACTTAGCGTCAATCGATACCACTACAGTGAAGAGTCAAGTTTCAAGGCTCAAATTTAAGCTTCAAGTTTCAAGGTTACCACTCAACGGATGTGATGATAAACGACAAACCTGCGTACAATTATCTTATATATTTATATGTTTTAGAATTTAGTAAGTTCCTAGTGTGCTTTTTACGTGAAATTTAATTTTATCTGACGTAAAAAAATGAATGATAATTTATTTTGTTTTGAAATGACTCACTGAAAATCTATCAAACGATATATTTGTTTCAGCCTCCAAGGCTGTATATGGAAATTTATTATTAATTTTACTCTTGCGATTTTTTTTAGGATATATAGGTAGAAACTTTTTATCTCTATTACGCCAGGGAGATAAAAATCCTTTTCTAACGATCATCTGATTCTTCACTCTTCTACTATCATAAGGTGCAATGCCAATGCATATATATTTCCTTTTATTGCAATTTAGAGTCAATCTGTTCTTCCAACTACTTCTTAGGAACTCATTTTATTTGGGACAGAACTCAAGTTTTTGTAACCAGAAAATTCTCGAATCCGAGGTCAATATGTCATTTAAAATGTTGTAAATTAAATAAGAGACCAAGAGAAGTAGCCAAAGAGTTGTGTTAAGAAAAAATATATATATTAATGCGTTCTAAGACCCCCCTCCGAGAGACTTAAGTTGAACTCTACTCTCAATGATTCTCATCATGAGACACGGAAAATTTCTCCTACAGTATTCGACGCGCCTATTGGCCTTCGAATACTCAGGTGGGAAATTTGTGGCGTAATATTTGGACTGAGTCTAACCTATTGAAATCCCGAAATTTACCAATTTATTTAAATTCTATTAATTTTATTTACTGCCAGAAAACCCAGTTTCTGCAATGCTCCGATAAGGAAATTCTTGTTATTTCAGACCAAGGAAAAACGAAGTTGCGCTCAGCAAAAGGTTATATTGATTTAATTTGGTTTTCTTATTACGCAATAAGAAAGGAAAAACACCAGATTATTATTATCCTCTATCTTTGAAAATAACTTGAATTTACAAAAAAGGAATGTTGTATCCGTTTGTCAAGGGTAAACTGTGGTTTGTAAACCGCACTAAGACAATAGAGTCATCACCACCTCATCCCTTGAATTTTCCATGATTTTAGCTTTTCGATATACCATATAAGGACTGTTTTGAGTAGCTTGGCTGAGTCGCGTGATGTGAGAATCACCCGAGGACCTATGTAATTTCCTCGAATTGGGAGTGGCCCATTTTAACTAACAAAAAGGGCTGGATCGAGGCTCAATCACTCAGTTTTGCTCTATTGATACGCATCAACTCTGATCAGCGAAGTTCGACTTTGTCTCAGGTCAGTATGACTTAGTAGAATTTTACTCATTTTGGACTTTGACTTCTTCGAAACGGAATTTCAAACCCTTCTTTACTTTGAAATATTTGATCACGACTGAAAGCAACTCAAACGTAAACTTTTTGGGTTCATTAGTAAATGAAATGTATTGACGAGTAACTCAGATCTCCCCTGACGTTTTAATTAGTTAACTTAGATGTAATTAACAATAACAATTAAGAATGTAAAGTTACGTCTGCAATCTCTTTTATTTACTTTAGTATTTTTTTGTATTTTGTTACGCTTAGCTTAAATAAAATGTTAAAAATGTAATTCTCGATTGTCCAAGTCTATTCAGGTACCTATGAGGCAAATATGTCGCAACTTGACTCCACCATCTTCGTCGTACCTAACCTCGCCCTACCATCTGAAACCTTCGGGAAATGTCTTTTATTTCGCAGGTATGTCCTCAGTGATGGAATTTCCTGGGAGCAGGAAAAAAAGGATCGCCACACTATGTATAAAATAATAAAATCAAAATCGATGGTGTACCATACGGATATCGGTGATTGAATCCAGAGGTCAACTGAGGTTTTGGAAAGAGGAAAAAGATTATAATAATAATAATAAAAGGATTTAATAATACAAGCGGCGTAAAACACAAAAGAACAAATGGAATCGGCCTGAGCTGATTTGCCTAAACGCCATAAAATCTAAAGTTATGATTAAATACGACAAATAAACAGACAAAATACTGAGCTAGAAAATAAGGTTAAACGGATAGATTTAGATTATAAATAATATATTAAAATAAAATAGAATATAGATAATTAGAGTAAAATACGTAGTGTAATATAACTAGTATTAGTTTAGATTAATTTTAGTATTTCATTATATCCAGAGATATGCGCGGATCAATATAAAAATTTAAGGAAAAAATACTGTTCAGGAATTGTATACATATGACAACCAATCATAGAAACTAGACAAATGTATGGAATAGGTTTAGTTGGAATAATGCATATTTAACCCAAATATTTTATATGAAAATCCCAGAAACATTTACTCTTATTTTTAATCTTAATGCCATTATAGACAAATATAAATAGGTAAATAAGTCAAGATAGATAGGGTAGGAATTGAACATATTATAGTGTAAATAGAGTGATGGCAATGACCCGTACATGTATTGACAACAATGGCACAATCACTTACCAAGTAATAAACTGAGACGTGAACTAGACAAACAAGTGCAACTTGGACTAATTTAAAGTAATATACGCACTATTTCAAAGATTAGTGATGAACATTGAACAATACCGCATTTCACACATATAAAGTTGAAAATAACAAAATGGTGTTTTACTGCTATAAATAGTGCAACAAAATAGACAATTAATAGTTGAAAAGACAGTCGTTAAAACTTGAATTTTGTGCAGTATAGAACAAGAAAAATGAACAATGAATAATCATTTTCAACAAATATGTTTCACTACACAAGAATGTTAGTCATGTGAACCAGGAACTATTCACAAATAGCCCTCCCGACTAGCATTCACTAGGAAGATTTTCTATGAATCGACAAGCCTTTAGTGGACATCAATAGAACGCTAATAATAGTCAATTCATGGTTTATATTCGTTGACCAGTTCTTAAAAACGCTTCAACACACTTAAAAGAAACTGCAGACGAAGAGTGCAACACTTAAAGTTAAACCAAAAACAACCAGTCAAAATTATATATATTATCCCTTAAGAGATTTAAATAAACTATTAAAATGTAAGTGGAAAATACAGTGACAAACAATTTTATTTATTAAAACGCTTGAGACGTATAATAGAGAATGGGTATAACCTAGGTCACAACAGCATTATTTAAACAATCTTAATTAGCAGCGTTAAAATTGAGAAGTTTTATTACAAGTTAGTGGCAAGAAGCTCAAAAATAAAATTGACAAATACATCAGTTTTGAGAAAATAGACTAGTAACCAGAACAACAGAATATTCATACTGCGATCAAGAATAAAATAGGAAACAACATGTGCCATTTACAAATAAACGATTTCCCACATCCAAAATAGACTTTTACGCAACAAATAAGTTTTAAGATGTTTCCCAAAAACGCAGTCATTAAGCTGAAGTAGTGTTAAAATTGTTAAGTGAAGTGGTATGTTATTTGATAGTGAAAATAAACCAGTACTTATTAATATTTCAAGTTTTCCAGAAAGACGTCAATGGATGCAACATTCATGGATGCAACAATGGATGCTCATGATTCTCAAGAACCACGACAAGTGAAATGAGAGAAAGAGAAATCAAATAGTGCTGCAATTAATGACCATGTAAGTCGGTCAGTCAGTCAACTTCAAGGATAGCCGACTAAGCAGTATTATATGGTTTGTTTATCTTTCTCACATACAGAAGAAATAGCATTATCGCATAACAACAGAAGATGTGTATTTGAAACACACTTTCACAAGAATAACATTACATCATAACAGAAAAGAAATAAATACACACAAAATACAATTTTATAACTACTTGCATACCAAAAAGGAACAATTAGTTATTTTATTGAGTTTTATAATTATTGGCATTTTATTATGGACATTTCATTTTCGTTTAATAATTTTACCATAATTTATATCTTTCTAAATATGTTATATGGAATGACTCGAAGTTTAATTCATTACAATCTACAGGGTGTTTGGAAAATTTTATTCAATTTAATTAATTAAGTTGTTCAATTTCATTCAATTCATTCATTTATGTTACTCAATCTAAGTATTTAATTTTCATTCAATTTTATTGAAATTTTATTCAATTTGTTCAATTGTATATGTTTAAGTAATTTGCTTTCGTTTGTTTAAGGACTTAACCTATATATGCTATTCAATTTACGAATAGAACTCTCTTAAAATTGCTTTGAAATCTCTAATAATCCCCTATTAAATATTTTTGAAAGCGAGGGGGATGAAATGGGACTATGATATCAATTTTAAGAGTATATGTATTTACTCATTATATCAGGTGTCGGAATATTAAAATCATTATTTGTATCGTTAAGGTATATGCACTACACAGTCAATACACAATCATGTAAAGAATTTCATTAATTCGTTGACAAAGATCTGGCAAGTGTGTTTCCCTCTTACGTACATGCAAGCTGATGACCGAAGCAAACAATAGCTGAACTTCCTGGATTAATTCACGCTTATGGAAAGTGCCAGGAGAATGAACCAAACCAGGAAGGTAAGAAAGCAACGTTCGTGGAATTTGATAGAGTACGCAGAATCAGCATACAATTCGCCCGTAATTTTCTTGAAGAAGTCTTCAGGTTTTCTTCGAACTATACCATTTTGGACAATAGAGATTTAAATAAAGTCGCTATTTTTGAGAGAGCAGCACTCGAATCCATACCAAACATTTTAGCCACAATTTCTGGTATAATTATTATGTAAGCGCAGATGTTAGTTCGGCTCTCTTTACCCTGGAGCTCGATCCTCGCTGATGCCCGTTAACTACATTTAGAATACTTTCTCTAGGGACATTCGAATTCACCACCGTAACTCAAGGATTTTCGAATAGTCCAACGGCGTTCATTCAAGTGCTGAACAAATGCTTAGCCAACGCAGCAATAGGTCACTTAACCCATTATGTAGATGACATTTTTCTATTCGATAACGAACCAATTGAAATGGTGAAACATTTAAGAGAAGTTTTCACAAAATTACAGCAAACAGACCTCAGACTATCCCTTGAAAAGTCGCGTTTTCTCTTCACAAAAAAACAGATACTCGGTCATGCGGTTAGTAAAAAAGGTTTAGACCAGCAGGTAAAGTTAAAAAAGTATTGAAGCTCATGCACCACCAAAAGATGTGAAAACGCTACGTTCATTCTTAGAACGGCTAATTTTGCGCGCCGAATATGCAAAGATTATGCGCAGACAGTAGCCCCACTCCAACAAATACTTAAGAGAGGCCGAAACTTTGAATGGGGTGAGGCCCAACTACAGGCGTTCCTTTCTATAAAAAATAATCTGGTTGAGGCACCAGAACATTATCCATATCGCCAGGAAATGAGTTAAAGGTGACAACTGATGGAGTTACCACGGCATCAGTGGGATTCTCCAGACCAGAGAAGGGCCAGATCAGCCCTGGAAAATCGTCTCGTTTTACTCGAGAACTCTTCGAGAAAACGAAACTCAGTGGTCAATACTTAAGATTGAACTTTTGTCGATCGTTTCGAGCCTTAAATCGTGACACTTTTACATTTATGTAACGCATTTTACGCTGGAAACAGACAATAAAATTATTACTTTTCTGAAACAAGCACCACGTTTATCGCCACGCCTTTATCGATGGTCGATCATGATATCAGCCTATAACTATACCCCAGTGTACGTCACAAGTGCTAAGAACGTCTCGAACAGTTCATGTGGATTGCCACAACGAAAACCAGACAAAACAGACATTGAAATAGTTGACCAAGATTGTTTATATATTTTCACAGAACCACAAAATATTCGGGAAGAACAAAAGAAAGATAAAACATTTGCTCCAATAATTTCTTTCATGCAAGGAGAAATTAACAACGACAGTAGTCTAGAAAGACAGTCTAAGAGCTTTGAGCTAAAAGGAGGAAAATTATATAAAGTACATAGACTAGGGAATGCACAAACATTTCTCATTTGTATTCCGGATAGCATGAAATCACAGGTTTTAGATATACATTCAAGGCCAGAGAAAAGGAGCCATTTTGGTTTTGGGAAAGTTTATAATATGTGCTTACGAAAACTTTATATGGTAGGGATGAAACAAGCAATTAGGAAATTTATTGATTGTTGTGTAGTTTGCCAGAAGAATAAAATCATTAGAGTTGTAAGAAAAGCATTCCCACAGACCTATCCGTAACCAGGATTTTTTTCAGATATATTTCTAGATGAAATTGGCCCTATGTGCAAGACTAGAAAAGGAAAATTCACCCATATATTAGTTATGGTTGATTTAGCAACAAAATACATGATAACCAAACCACTACCAAATTTGACAGCAAAGAAAATGGCAGATGCGCTATTTTATGACCTGATAGTTCCTTATGGTATTCCTGCCACTTTACGTTTAGATAAATTACCAGGACATACTAGCGGCATTATAAAAGAATTATCAAAGGGATTAGGTTTTAAATTAGCATTTGCTGTACCAGCCTCACACAGATCCTTATCGATTGCGGAAAAAGGTGCAGACATTGTACAACAATGTCTCAAAATGTAAGCCAAAAAATGGTAGAAATTGGAATTTGATTTTGCCTTCAATTACTGCGGCAATAAGCCTAGGTATTAATTGCAATACAAAGCAATCGAGTCAATATCAGCTCATGGGTTATTCTCCGAGAACAGTATTGGACGTTATTTTGGACGAACCAGTTGTATCATTGAGTAATGAAGAGAGAGATTAAAAAACATGCAACTAGCTAGACAAATTGCTCACGCTAATGGCTTGAAAGAATCTGAGAAAAGAAAAGAACGATATGAGAAACAACACAAGTATCCCGAATTTCAAGAAAATGACATTGTACTCATATTAAATAACACACCTATCAAAGATTTTCACGTGTCTTCTCCACGAAATACGACTTTGTCGGAATTATAAAGGAAACATTAAACCAAAATAAGTACCGTATCTTAGTAACAACAAGTTCCGGAAAGGAAAAGTTAGAAGATGTGGACATTTCACGGATAAGGAAATTTGTCATGCCCGACACAGAGGCAGAAGAGGACAATACAGTGTAGATAGTAGAAGTAAATAGGTTACGGGTAGATTAAGTATTGATTCTGCTTCATTATGGCTTTTCAGCTAGCGAAAGCTTAAATGTAAATAGAGAAGGAAACTACAATTTTCGTCACAAATACATGTTACATCACGCTAGGTTAGGTTAAATTAGTATTAGAAGTAAAATTAAAAAAATGCCTTAATAATTTTAGCAGAGAGTGTATATATTGCACATTAGAAATTTTATAGGATAAGCATATCTAGTCGGATATCCTATTTTGTAGGTTATAAATATATATAATTACGATTGGTCCATTTATGACTTACAGCAATATTAATATTCAGGGAAATATTAAAAGTAACAAAAAGCAATGGTATATTCATAAAGTAACGTTGAAGTTACATAAAGTAATGTGATGTGAATATAAAGAAGAAATAATAAAAAGCTATTTAAAATGCAATCAACAAGATTCTAAAAGGATAAAATGAAAAGAACTAGTTTTATGTTAATTTCTAGAAGTAACGTAATATCTACTTACGTAATGGTAATATAATGTTTTAATTTTAATATTACATAAAAGGAAGTACAATGAAAATATTATTTTAATTCCAAGTAGTAACTAGATAAAATAAAAGAGATACAGGCAGGAAGAAATGTTCTATGCCCACAAACTGTGATTGAGGATATCCTCAAACAGCAGGGAAAATCTGAATGCTCAGATAACGACACGTAAAAGCCAAGTTAAATTATAGTAACAGTTAAAATTAATATACATGAATAGCACAAGATGCAATTTTATATGGGAAATAAATAATAATAAAATAATAGTTTAGGTAGTGATAGTAAATATATAATGTCAGAAAATATATTTGAAGCAGAAGACATGAGGAACAAGTGACCCACACATTTTTTTAAAAAAAGAGGAATTTATTTAAAATTATTAATATGAACAAGTGTAGGTAACTTTTATACTATTATAGGAGTGCTAGACTAATAGGCGAAAGCACCTAAAGCGGTCAAAGTAGTGGACTAGGCACTCAGTTTGAAGTAGCCATACCACACGAAAATAATTAACTGTTAGTTCGAAGTCTACGAAACTACGTTAAAGTACCAAATTAAGGCATCCAATAGGAAATTGCCATATTGGGAAATTCAAGCGTTAAGGCGAAATCGTACAAATATTATTATTAGTTGTACATTTATTTGGTCAAAGTTGAACAAGGCTATCTATATCTATCTATCTATCCTATCTATAAATTACATTTTGTGAGCCTAGTTACAAGGCATAAATTAAGATTTTAAGACTTTTAGAGATATGATTGAACCGGACTGTTGTTGTGCCAGATGTAACAGAAGGTGATTTGGTGATATCAAATAAATTATAGCTATGTTATTTCATTGGATTACAGTTTGACCTCAATTATTGTTACTCATGAAGTACCATAAGGTGATTCAGGGAAAACAACAACATTTAGTTATAAGTTAGGTTAAGGACTGATTGAACCGAGTCATTGTTTTTCAAAGTCACATAAGACGGTGAGGTGATGACAATAAATTATGATATTATCGTAACATAGTAAATAAACGTCAACAGTGATTTTTAATAAAATTATTTTAAGAACTATTAAAATAAGTGTTGATTTTGACAATATTAAGAATAATTCAAAATATAATTAAGTAAAAGACCAAAAATTATAAACAAATAAACAATTATGAAAAGAAAGGCTGTAAACTAACGTTACTTATAAAAGCGCATACAGGCCAGGCCGTACTACAACCAATTTAAATAAATACTTTTAGAGATATGAGACAATGAACTATGTATAAAATAAACTGTGTATAACATAATAAAATAAAAATCGATGGTGTACCATACGGAAATCTGTGATTGAATTCAGAGGTCAACTGAGGCCGGTTTTGCGGGCAAGACAGAATTTCACTGACCAATGACTAAAGGTAGCCTACAAAAAACGCTATTACTATTCAGTCACAAATTCCAAGACACGGATACGACGATCTCGCTTAAACTCTATTACACCAGAATCTTAACCGGCGTGTGATGTCTATATTAGACAAATACACTAAAATGATTATTGTCCGTCAATACAGACGGAGTACGACATGTCTGCTACCGCCAACAAAACAAATCGCACATGCAATTTCTTTTGACTAAAAAATAACTAAGCACTGCTACTGCTATCCGTGAACGTGAACAAAAATATTTGTGTCGAACGTCTCTTTTCGGCTTCGTTCCTGACATAATTTCTTCACAAAATTTATTAATAATGTTCCAGTCAAATTAAGTCTATCAACAGCTTGTATGTCTTAACGTACGAAAATGGAGTTACTATAATCGATTTCTATAAGGATACTGCGATTCTCAAATACAGTCATTAATTATCCTATCCGGCACTCTCGGCAAACGTTCCACTCATTCAGTTTTATTTATTTATTATTTATTTATTTACGTCTTGTTTTACATGGCGAAGTTAAGGCCCGTACGGCCTTTTCTACCACTGAACCACGAATACAAAGAGAGTAATTAACAGTTTCGGTAAACACTACTATAAGATGGAAGAGATTTATAATACAACGAAATTCATAAATGTAAACAAAATAAAGCAAAAACTAAAAGAGAGGAAACAAAACAAAAACTTATCTACACTACAGATTTTAGATAATATAAAGTTCACTAACCACACACACACACATACACGAAAAATATAGGTATAAAAGCAATGCCATGAGCACCATGAGAATTTATATAAACTAACATTATCGACTTACAATTAAATTTACATTGACAGCTAAAGGGATACTAGTATTTATTTGATATAAATTGACGATTTGAGATATTCAAACATATCTTAGTTGTGTTGCTCTAAGAGGTACAGATGCTTATCAGAATAATGGAAACACCTGTAGTTGGCAACACGTCAGATGTATGGGTTGGCAGTGGTGTCGTGGCGACCGCAGCGCCGGACTGCTGGTGGTGGTGTGTTAGGTCGGTCTCCATACTACGTCAGGCGTCGTGGAACAGGAGTGTGCAGTGGCTGCAGCAGACGGAGGTAGTGTAAAATGGGAGACCTCTCAGAGTTTCAAAGAGGGCAAATTGTTGGTGCGCGGTTATGTGGAGTGAGTGTGACGGCAGTGGCTAGTGTGTTAGGTGTGTCGCCAGGGACAGTGTCGAAGGTGATGACGGCCTACACAACACACGGGAAAACCACATCGGAGAAGCGGAACAGTGGGCGGAAGAAAAGCATCAGTGACAGGGCACGCCGGGTATTAAAGCGCATTGTCACGCGGAACCGTCGTGCCACTGCGGCGCAAGTGACGGAGGAACTCAATCAGCACCTCCCCCAACCTGTTTCGACAATCACAGTCCGCCGCGAATTACATGACATGAACTTACGGGGTCGTGTTGCACGGGCCAAACCTCTCATCAGGGACCAGAACGCTTTAGCACGCCGCAAATGGTGCCGCGACCATGCAACTTGGACCGTTGACGACTGGAAACGTGTGGTATGGTCGGATGAGTCACCATTCACCCTATTCCAAACCACGGGCCGTGTTTATGTGTGGAGAACGCCCAAAGAAGCGTATGATCTGCAGTGTCTCCGCCCAACTGTGAAACATGGCGGCGGCACGGTGATGCTGTGGGCCGCAATATCATGGTTTTCATTGGGTCCTGTGGTCACACTTCGCGGACGCATCACTGCCAACGATTATATCGCAATTTTAGGAGACCACTTGCATCCTATGGTCCGGATGTTGTTCCCGGACAATGACGCCATATTCCAGGATGATAATGCACCCATTCACACAGCTGGAGTTGTTGCAGCGTGGTTTGAGGAACATCGGGATGAAGTTCAACACCTCCTCTGGCCCGCCCAATCCCCAGATCTCAACATAATTGAACATCTGTGGTCCATCTTGGAAACACGACTCCGGCGACGATTTCCACCTCCATCCTCTCTCACAGAACTGGCCGATGCCCTGCACGAGGAATGGTGTAATATTCCACTTGCTACCATTCACGACCTCTATGCCTCCATCCCACGTCGCATCAAGGCTGTTCTGAAGGCGAAAGGTGGCCCGA
>JAGDQP010002325.1:68069-101551 GCA_022664845.1 Lepisma saccharinum | reverse complement strand
GGGACAGCAGAATTTTTATAATTATTGTTTTTGTATAGCAGAATTTTACCAGAATTTTTTAGCTGGTTTTTAAAAATTCTGCCGATGTGGGTGGGGCCAGCTTCACGCAAGTGTGCTTTTCTGCTTTGAACTGGGTTTTACATGCAAAATCTTTCTTGTTGGTTGAGGCGTTATTTATTTAAAGTGTTTAAAGTGCATATTCTAGATACAGTAAGTGGTAGCTGTTTTACACAAGGAAGTAACATAGAAAAATAGCAAAAACGAAAAGTAACAAAAACAGAAAAACTATAAAATGAACAGAAGCAGATATAAAAATATACAATAGATGTCATATTAAGATAACTCACTTTTACAAAGTTTCACAAAGTTAGTTTTGGGAAGGTAAAAGTCAGCAAGGTTGGTCAATGAGTGATAAAGTGCGGGAAATCTGATTAAGAATGATTTCTATTCTAAAGTTGACCTTGGAGTTCTGATGTAAAAGTAGTTACTGTATCGGGAAACGTAACTAAAACAATGGGAGATGATTTGTACGGACATTACCATTCATTAGGTTGTAAAGAAATATACAATCGAAAGCTTACGGGGAGTAGAGAGATCATTTACTTGAATGTAGGAAAGGTTATCAGTTTTGGATAGGCGAAATAAGGAAGGGTATCTATTATTGACTACATGTATGAAGAAATTCATGATTTTATCCAACCTTAAGAGATTATTGTCACTTGCCAATAGGACCAGATAGGAGAGGTATAATCAATATTCTGCAAAACACAGCTTCGGAAAAACGTTCTAAGTGCAAACATGTTAGTAATATCAGTGAACATATGTATCAGACCTAGGGTTTTCATAACTTCGGAAATTATGTTGTCAATGTGTCAAATAAAATGCCTAGATCTTGATAATATTGAACCCAAGGTATGATATAGTTCCATACTTGATAGGATGGCTTGATGGTATTTGTTTTTAAAGTAAATCTAATAGTTGCAGATTTTGAGGGGTTGAGATTAAGTTACTAATAAGTACACCAGTTATATAGGGGGCTTAAGTTATTTTGCAGAGTAGTAACATCTGTGAAAGATGGTATGGCTTGAAAAATTTTGCTGTCATCGGCATAAACAAGAATGTTGCAGTTATCGATGAGGCTGTCACAAGTGTATTTTATAGAGATCTAAGGAGCTGCCCTGAGGAATTCCAGAAAGAACCGGAAGCCAGCTTGAGTTAGACCCAGATATGATAACTCTCTGTTCTCTATTGCATAAATACTACGAAAGTAGAGCTTCCAATGAACCATGATATGGGTAGCCCATACTACCAGAGTGCAACAGCTGAACTGAAGCCAGGTTGCTGGGATTAACCACATGTTGTATGAAACCTAAACTAACACATGAACTGTTGCATTCCAAGCTAACCTACGAATTAATTCGAATGTATATAATTGTATCGCAAACACCACGCAAAATCTAACCTCATTATTAACTAATCTAATGTAAACTAATCTAATGCAAACAAACCTAGCTCCGATACGAATCAAGGAAACTTTGTACCATATTTCATATTGAATTTTGTATGTTACTAATCAACTTACTTATATCTGTTACTAATCGACTAGCCTGTTTTACCTTGATATAAATGTGAACTGATACGTTTCTAGCAAGCTTTACTTTTGTAAATTTAAATGAGACTATGCGACGGAAATCGATATGAAGCCAGAACATCGTAAGCTTAATCGGAGCACGTCAGATGGCAAGATTTTTTGTATGTTGGTTCTAAGCAGGTTAAAGCAACTAACATTTTACTTCTTGAATGGAAATATGTCTTCAAAGGAGTTAAGATACTATTTCTAAAATACGGCAAAATGTCAGAATGAGAATATAAGTAATTTCTGTTATAATGTAAAGCTTGAATCTGAAATGGCTAAGGTATGTGTTATACCTAAGTATAAAATGTATTAGTTAGAACTCGAACTCGACATAATAACGGCAATGGCTGTTTAGTTCAATAAATGAATTTCAATTTATCTCGTTTTTTGCTGTTGCGACTTGTTGAGTTCGCCTGAGGAAACTAAGTTTTCTCGGGGTCAAGGCTTATAGATATCAAGTTTAGCCTCACCCGCAAGGCTTGGGTCCATGAAAGTAGGTATCTTGATTGGCTGGAACTATGGTGACGTCATCTCGTTACGCATCAACTGAACCACGACCTAATCTACCGACTGAAGCGTCTCGCCGGAGTAAACTATTTTGTATTCTATTTATCTACAACGTATTTACTATTACAACTATAAATATTTACTCATTGCCTTATTTTATGAATAAGGAGGGGATGATAGAATCAAATGCTTTGGAAAAATCTAAATGAATGATATCAAGTTCGTTTGTACATTTTAAAGCGCTAATGGCAGTAGCTTGGAGAACTGCAAGATTTCATACGAACATAGTTGCATCAGATACTTTTCAAAAGTATATGGTACCGATACATGATACTTGCGCAAAAAAGTATCTGTTACAATACTACGATACTTAAAATAAAAAGTATCTCGATAAAGATACCGATACAACTCAAGAACAAATTACGGTTTGATATAATATATTAAGTATATTAAGGGAAATTCATAAAGTAAAACTGCCCATATGACACATAAATGGAGATACTAAAGAAAAGCTAAATATATAGCAGTAATAAATATGTAATTGCTTTACTGTATGACTGTCAATTTACCCTACTTGCTCACTATCTAGGACCTTTACTTTATATCTCTTCTTGTATTTCTGGGAGTTACGTTCATCTCCCTTTAATTGTCGGTTGGCTATATAGAACAGGCCTTAATTTGTTTGTGTGCGGATGTACACATTATGTGTATATATTCCGCCAATGAGGTTCTAGTGGATTTCTGTACGAGTCCTAGTGGATTTCGTTTTCTTGTTTATCGCTTTAACTCTAGTTTCAGATCCATTTGTTTCACTGATTGGTCTTTGGATTTATTTTCTTATTTTAATTATTTCGCTTATTTTGGAGTGCTTTAACTTGAACTTCATCATTGGCTTCTCCATTTCTTTAATGGTGTAGAGCTTCTATGAATTCTGTAATAACATCCTTCAATTGATAAATTTTATAATTTACATCTCCTAATTTTCTCCACTTGTCTTCTATCTCTTTGATACTCATAGAATTTTGCCCTCAAAACAACAGATTGCATGTTTGTTAGTACCAATTCTCTCTTTTTCTTGCTTATGGATTTTGACATGTGTTAGCCACATTGGGTTCTTCCTTGGTTAATTGTTGTACATCGTCAATTGTTTTGTGTGAATGCTGCTTGTGTTATGTATTATTTCAAGTTCTTTGGTCTTTTGTGTGTGATGAGCGATGTGTCATCCCCACCCACCAGTTATCTCTGTCATATTCTCTCTTGATTTCATCCTAGAATTTCTGAATTAGTTTGATCACTTATTTCTCATAGCTTGGGTAGTATTCTACAGGAAAAATAGCTCTATTTTCACATTTTGTTCTTTGGCTTTTAGCTGACTGGTTCCAAACGTTCTTTGAATACTGTTTGAACCATTTTCTTCTTGTATCTCCTAGCAATAAATGCTCTTCACATTTCTTTTAGTTTCTGTTCATTGTCTATAGTTCTTTTCAGACGTAATCGCTAACTTTTAATCAATGAGTTTTTTTTTTTTTAGAACACTTGGATGTTCGTGTGTATTCGTGTAAAAATTCGTGTTTTGTGGTAGGTTTGTAATATACGTCCGTTTCCAGATGTCAGTTTGGTCTTTTCCTTAGTGTACCCAGTTTAGCGCGACTCAAGTGTTAACTTAAGTCCTCCTGCGTTCCTGTGTAAATTGTCTATGTAGGATTTTAATTGTTTTTCCGTCCCAGGAAATACTTCTACATCATAAACAAATCTATATTCAAGTATAGGTTTCACATGGCCTTTATCAGTCAATGCTAGTTGTGCATGTACATATATGTTAGCATAGGCTACAGAAACAAATGCTCCTGTACCTTGCCTTTCTTTCGAATAAACCTCTTGTTGTCAAAACTAACGAAATTATTATACATTAGTATTTGCAGATCTCTCTTCAGTAGTACTGGAGTTGGTGATTCCAATAATTCCTCAATATAGGCTGCATTTAACCATTCGTACCTAGAGCTGTACTAATATGAAACTAGTTCTATAAGATATTTTTATATCTGTAGCATATATCTTTTGGATTAATTCTTTCAACTTTTTTCATTTTCTGAAGAAAATCAGTAAGTGTCTTTAAGCCATTCTGGTAGAGCAATGCTCGAAATGGGCGAATGTGGGGAACACTGTTCCCTTACTTTTTAATTTTGGATTTGTTTCCCCTACTTTTTATTATTGTGTGCTCAGTACCTGCCTTCACTTTCAATAGACAATAATCACCAATAGGTGCAAGCGTTTCCTTACCTTTTCTAACCTACTTCTGCAAACGTTATCTCACTATTTCTAACCCACTTCAAGCACTGAAGGGTAGGTAACAATTTAATGAGAAAATGTGTTAAGTATTTGTCCAAATATCTTGTTGGGCTGTTGCATGGCTAAAGGGTCTCCCCGGCGGTAGACCAGTCTCCAGTCATTGGTTGTTTGTGAACCTTCGGTAGGAGGTAAAACCTTGCCAGTTTTTCATTAGGGTAGAGTAATCGACCTCTGTATAAGTGCTTCAGTGTCTACAAGTTGGTTTCCAAAAGAGATTAATTTCATTTTTATCATTTTCATTATGTTTCTCTCATTTTGGTGTACCTCTCTGAAGGAGATCTCTCATCCAGTTATAGCAACACTTCTTTTACATAGTCCAATTTTTCTACAATGACTAGTCTCCTTGATTTGTTCGTGGGTTTCGTAATAATGTTTTTTCTTGATTTTATTATGTTTATTGCACGTCTCTGCTGTGGAGTGAGATTTTGTTTTGTCTTGCTTTTAAGAAGCTCTACGTAACAATACTGGAGTGACTACTTAGTGTCGAAAGATAAACGCCAAAGAAAATATTTAAACTCGTTTGTCCACTTCCAGTCTAATCCAATGTGGACCAAAGTTTCAGTTCTAACACAGTTTTATACGCTTCTCACCGCTGTGTGACCCGTTTTTTTTATGTAAGTCTTGATTACTGAGTTATTCATATAATAGTGTACCGTGTTCTGCATACAATAAAAAGTACTGCAAATAATATTTACGTTTTTTGCACGAATTAAAGCATAAATAAGAAAGCGAGCCACACAACGATATCAAGCGTAGAAAACTGAGTTAGAACCGCAAAATTTTATCCATATTAGTTTAGAATGGAAGTGGACAAACGAGATTAAGTGTCCTTTCCGCTCCCTGCCTTCATATATTCATGAAATTTTCAATGGCAGCAGTCAGTCGAGTATCGCCTTTAGATAGGTCATTGCTTCCAGTTAACAAACATTTCCGAATCCCGTGGGCAAGAGAATTAGAACCTTAAGTAGTATAGCAACTGCAGAGTAATGAAAAAAACTAGCGTTAAATAGTACCGGTAAAAATATCGCAAAGTATCTGAAAGATACTGCTCAAAACCATAGAGATACACAATACCGATACTTATTTTCAAAAGTATCTTATATCTATCGAGATACTCAAAATCTAGGAAAGATACCAGTACTGCTCAACTATGCACACGAGGCACCTGGAATAAATCAATGTGGTTCGGGGGAAACATGTTATGATCCTTTGTATGTTAAATCTATGTTCCGGTTAAACTAGCTTTCAAGCTTAATATAAGCTTCATTTAATCTTTTCAGGGAATATGGGTACCTTCGAGTATTGGAGGAAAGGTGTCATCAGCTTCTTAGTTGATAATCAAGATGCCCACTTTTATGGACGTCAATGTCAAAGGTGGGGCTACGCTAGATATTTATAAAACTGGCCTAGAGTAAAGAATTTACACTAGCAGGACATCAATAAAAGCTAGGTATTTCGACGAATTAATTCAATGAACTTGAAAAGCAAATGCAGTTCTTTATATCTTCTCTGTTACTACATCGCTCTTTAAACTGTATTAGTACATTGTATGACTTAAGTTTCCTACATTGTACGTTCACTGAAAGTTATTGTTTGAATATTAATTTGGTGCTTATATTGTTAGAATTAAATAACATGGATTTAATATTTCGAAACAATGTGTTCACAAATTCACTGATTTTAGAGAATTGGAATTTTTTAAGAAACTAACAGATTTTAACATTTTATGTACTTGATTGTTATTCAATGTTTTATAAAATAAACTATGAAGGTTTGCTAATTAATATCTGCTAACAAAAGAGAAATCTTTGTTGCAATGACTTACATAAAAACGAAGAAAGAATTACATTAAAAAAAAGTATCCAGAAGAACTGTTACTCTTTCATGATGCATGAAACGAACTTCGAACTTGGTTTTGGCGTCGGTCGCCCTGCCATCCGCCACGACCACCGCGGCCTCCACGTCCTCTGCCTCGAGCAGCCTGTGCTCGGAGTATAGCCGACTTTCCTCGATCGGCACCACCAGTTCCTTTCTGCTCTTGCCGTCTGACCATAGGGACATTTTTCAGCATGCCTGGTAGAATTAAGAAACGAATTTTTGATCCACGAATATACACATTTTCTAACTGGGAAACTCTTCCATCTCCGTAGATTACTGTAATTGTTATCATCTGGCAGTTCATGTTATCTTCAGTTTCAGTAAATTTATCTCGATACACTTCACCTGTTTGAGTTTCGCATGTAACAACATGTTCTTCGGCTTTATTTAAAACTTTTATTGGTATATTAACCGACATTTTAAAGTTCTTCTGTAATCTATATCAGTTATCACATCAAGTTGCTAAAAGTAAACATTTTAGAAATAATATCAGAATCGTATTTACATATCAGATTCTTTTCCAACAACCATTTTCATACTTTAAAAGTACGTACAAAATTACATAGCAATTAGCACTGCCATCTCTATTCTGAAAAGTTGCTTAAAACAATGACACATCAAGCGAACCATACATCGACTTTGTGCTCTTCAACATTATATAACCTAACGTTGCGTAGTCAAACAGACTAAAAACAGAATGATGTTAGACCAGCATCAATCTAGTCTAAACGGACAACAGGTAAATATTACATACTCAAATCTGAATACTCTGTTACAAGCATATTTTGGTCTTATTCATTCGGTACTTTCTTATGGAGTTATGTTCTGGGGAGGCGCTCCCGGGATAAAACGGGTGTTTTTACTACAAAAATCAGCGATCAGATGTATTATGGGTTTAAATTCTAGGGATTCATGTAAAGCTAGTTTTAAGGAACTGAAAATCTTAACTTTGCCTTGTTTATTTGTTTTTAATTGCCTGAAATATATCAAGGAAAATATAGACAAATTTAGCTTAAGAGGTTCTCTTCATAACTATCCTGTTAGAAATAGTAACAACATATATCCACCTAAAATAAGGCTAATGAAATCTTACAACAACTACCAACATATAGGAATAAGAATGTTTAACCTTTTACCAATGAGAATTAGGAACAATGACTTAGAAAGATTTAATAAGGAAATTAAAAAAAATATTGGTTAACTCGGCGGCATATGATATTGAGGAAATAAAAATAACTCTGCAAAATATAGAGTAATTACATGGAATAAGAGAGAGGTTTAGACTCCATGCAAATACAATTGTAAATATTTTAAAAGGAAAATTGAAATAATTAATAAACTGTACATAATGGATATTTGACTTACGTTTTGACTTGTACATGGCTAGACTATGTTTCTTTTTAATTGTATTTTAATTGTATTCTGAATTGAATTTTTATTGTTTTGTATTTTGACATTGCTCGAACATTGTATATGTAAATGAACGAAATAAGGAATGAATGAATAAACAGCAACAGGTAAATATTACTTACGCAAATCTAAACAAACAACAGCAGGTAAAAATTATATACGCAAAACATATTAAACAAAATCAAATCTTTGAAACCGAAACTTTATGTAACTGTAATACATCATAATAACTGAGCGTTCGCATTCAGCTTGTGTTAACTTCCATTAGTTGATGTTGCATTAGTTTAGGTTGAATTCGTATTTCATAATCTTAGCATAACATACAAACTCATAACCTCGTGGCCTAATCTAACCTAACCTAACAGTTACATCCAAGTTCGTAACCTCATAGCCTAACCTAACAGACTCATAGCATAGTCGATGGCTATGCTACTCATTACAAAGAACATGCCCTAGAATACGTTTTGATATTATCTTCTCACAGATTATCGACAAAACAGGAAGAGGAGAAATTTTCCTGGAAGAACTAACCAAAGACTTTGGTCTCTTTTCGTGTTGGTACAACATTGGTTTGTTTCCAAGAGTTAGGGAATTTTCCTTCTGCAAAGCATTTGTTAAAAATTGTAGTTACGGGTAAACTTAAGACAGGAGCGAGTTTTTTTTTAAGAATATAGGAGGAACACTTGGGGAGAGGGGTTTTAGAAGGAAATAATGAAAATAAGAGAGACGTGACTTCTGCGTGGTTCGTTTCAATTCTAGTTAGAGAATACGATACGGTATGACTGTTTGTGGGAGAGATGTGGGCATGGTGGTAGAAAAATTACTATGAAAGTAAGAGCTGAATAGCGAAGGACGCTTGTTCCCTGTGGCAAGTGTGTTTTTTAGCTGAGTGACACTCGGAATGCGATCATGTTTGCGACGAGTGTTGATGAGAGACCAAAATATACTTGGATTTGAAGTGACGTAATTAGACATAGATTGGATTATTGTAGCAACAACTCTTTGGAGTATTTTCGTAAGAAGGAGAAGGTATTGTAGGTATATGAATTAGTTTATTGCTTCCAGATAACCCAGGCATTTTTTCTATTCTTTAGAATAAGTTTTGTTTCATTATTAAAATTAATTGGAAATTTAGTAGATTTTACAAATTTGTCGGTACAAGGTCTTTTATTAAGGGCAACAAGCAGTCCTCAAAAAAGTATATTGCTTCTTCAAGGAATAAAGAATCAAGAATAGACCACGGTAGAACATAAATCACTTTTTCAATTTCCCCCACGACTTTTCTCCATTGATAAACTGTCTTACTAATGAAATGTTGCCTTGAGGATTTTCCAAAGGAAGCGATTTCGGCATGAACTGAAGCGTGATCAGATTTGACAAGGTGGTTGACCTTGGTTAATATTCAATTAGTCATAAGAACACAGAAAATAGTCTAAGATTTCATATTTCCTGGTAGAAAAATTGACATGTTGATAGAGACCCAAGTCCTCTGCTATTATTTTATATTTTCTGGAAAAGGGTGACAAAATCGGGGCAAGAAACAGCTGGGAACGGAATCGTTATTTCGAAGAATTTCCCCGAAAATCGGGGACGAATGGTCACCTTAGCCCACTTAGGATGTCTTCATTACTGCTGCCATAGACAACATTGATCACAATCAATCATCTAATATAAGAAACAACTTTTTTATGGATCAAGTGTGACAGTAATTCATCGCCCAAGAACTGCAGCTAATATGGTAGAATATTGAAGAATGGAGCAGAATCATAGAGAGTACCTGCCGATTTCTTAAACCAATGTTTCACCATTGGGAAAGCTAATAGAGAATCCTCCATTACATACCCATACTGTAACTTCCTATAAACCTTCAACGTAGATCAGTGGCTCAATGCAGCAAGAAAACAAATCACAAATAATGAACTTGATTGAGAAGAACATAGACAGTTTATGTCAGTCACTGCCTTTCATCCCAAATCTCATCACGAAAGTGAAGAAGTTAAGTGCTACTCAACAGTACTACATCGTTTTCATGAGAAAATCGTTTCTCCAATAATGGTGAAACATCTGATGAACGTAGTTGTTACTGCAATATTGAAACCTTATGTTAGGTTTCCTGCATAAGAGCTCCTAAATTATTCAAATCCCAACCAACTTAGTTGTATTCTCCCGGAAGCTATTTCCACATCCCACTCTCTTCCTCTCTAGTGAGCTCTGTGTAAAACATTATTATAAGAGGGACAAATATTATTATGTATATGGTAAGTGGTGAAATATCTATAAATCACTTGAATTCCACAGCAAACTGAATTAGTATGCGGCCGAATAGAGTGAATAGAGTTCATAACTCAATTGACGAGGGAATATCTAAAGTGCATCCCTTACCACATTAAACAGTAAGGAACGTAAGAACAAACATCAGATTTCGGTTCATGCATGTCATCGTATTTCATTCAAAGAAACACTTTGTTAAACTTTGATAGGTACAGTAATATATAAAAATGAACATCATGATATATGTACATTGTCGTCCAGCACGTGCAGAAATCCAGATTTTTGTAGACCTCTGTAGATTACGTTCTTAGCCCTAACCAAGTACATATTACCTAATTTCAGATGAAACATGCAAATATTCCAACACAATTATTATAGTTAACGTGAAATCCGTCCTTAGGATTATTACAACCATTAATAAAGAAATAAACAGTATATTGCAATAAGTTCAATACATAGATGTTTTAAGTCTGTTTTCTTTGTCTACCATCATTAATTAAGATAATGTTTGCCCTAAGTTAGTTTGCTGAAAAAGTATAACATTTCATAAAACTTCATAATTCATCTCTTACACTCTGAGTGATATATAACTTCAGTGAATATAATTAGAAAAGCTATTAATATTAAACACGATATTACAAGCAAATTATATTACATAAATCACTATTACTTTGTGTAAGTAAGATGGACTAAAACTTACTGCAGATCCCATACATCATTTTATGCACCACAAGTGTGCCGGAAGTGAATAACATTGTGTCACGTATTGGACTTTAAACGCGCAGTATAAATATGTTGTAATTGTTTAAATATGTGATATATTTGAATCTGTAGATCTATTATGATAATTTTACTAGTAATTGGAACTTTGGCATAAGTACAATATGATATAACTTTTTAGAATATGGATTTATATGCTAAAGAGCTCGGTGAACATCTCTGCCATCAGAGCCTGTAGAAAGTTAAAGATATTCTGCCCGACTAGTTAGTGGAACAGTTGCAGAGAAGCAATGTTGTCACATAGTGTATTACGGGTTCACAACCCGATAACCTCTCGGTCCGGTGACTCATGATCCCCATCTTACCCTGGAGATCCGGCCCGAATCCTTTTTAAACTCCATATTTGCTCTCTTCATCGCTCAGCCCATCCCAGACGGTAAAGCTCTTGCCAGTTGTCAGCCCGACATTCTCTAAGGCAACACATCTAATAATATTGTCTTAGTCTGTAACAATCTTTAGAACTTAAGAGAAAAATGGAATTCTACAATCCTCCCTTTCGGATTTCAGTTATTGGAAGTAGGTTCGACTTAGAATAATTGTATTCTATAGTTATGTTGATAATAATATAACAGATTTGGCCATGTATTAGGACTCAATATTATTCTGTATATTTAGTTGTACTGTATATTCTTATATTATAATAAATATTGTTTCATAGAATATAGTAGTTTAGCAGTTCTTCAATTTCCCATAACCTAGCTTCAGTCTATAATAGTTGTATCTTAGCTTATAAAGGTGATAGATACTATCAGTCTACCTCACAGTTCCTATACTATGAGAAGGCAGACGCCTTCTGCCTATAACTGATATTAGGTATTAAGGAAAGGTAGTCCGAAAATAATAAGGAGGGATATCCACCAAAGAATTTCATCCTCAGAAGACGAATACTGAAAGCGTAACGGAAGAAGGAAGTAGGGGTTCGACTTCTCATATGGAAAGCAAGATTAAGGTCGTCGAAACAATAACTGAAGTCCGCCTGCCTATCGCCAACACAAAGCTAAGCGAGTCCACATAATTTCTCTACCAACAAATCTCTTACATCATCTACCATGAGCTACGTGTCTCCACATAAAAAGAGGCATTTATGGTTGTCCAGCAGAAGTGTGCTTATCGACCGCCATATAGCGACCCCAAGGTATAGATGTATTTCCGCTTGCCTTCTCGCTAAGGCAAATGTAAGCTCAAATAAATACTTAATTGCTCTACCATCTGAGTATCACCACATAGCCTCCAATATTGAAACTGAGCAAAGACAAAGCTCTTCTGATTACAGCAGACCAAACTAGTTTATACCATAGGAAACAGGGCGTTTTCCAAACACACATGGTAAGAGTCACAGTTATGATGAGAGCGTTATAGATTGGATGATGTCCTAAATATCCTTGGTAAATGGTTACTTAACAGCGGGTGGACAGATATTCTTGTACAAGCTGGTGTTGCCAATGTACGTGTGGTCAAGTCATGATTGACAGCCTCACATATTAACATATTGGCAGCTAGATATGCTTATGAATTAACTATAATTGTCTTGCACATTCTCCAAGAACAGGCACACAAGAAATACTGTGAAGAATCGGTCGATAATGGGATCGAAGACAAAAACAGAATGGAAGAAGAGGAAAGTACTGGAATCTCCACAGTTTAATTACTGGAATAATACCATTGAAATGGAGTCCTTGTTGTTACAACTAGTGTTTAGCACTCGTACTGTGAATTTCAACTTATTTGTGACACTCAAAATGATATGCCCTTAGACATTTACTTTGCATGAAGTACTTTACTCACGCTGCTGTGTGATCTTGAAGAAGTAGATGATAGGCATCCCGATATATATCCAGAGTTCCTACAGAGAAATTCACAAGCAATAGACCCACATCTGTATTTTCTGCCATGTCGGATGACCAGTTTCAAAAGCAAAACAATAAGGAGACTGAATGTGATGATGAAGAAATAGCAATTCTTAACAATGAAACTGCTCCACTTAAATGGATAACATTGGGTCCTGAAATTTCAGGATTATTACCGAGTTCGAAGATATATGCTTCACTGGATCTCAGGATAAATATCATATATATATATATATATATATATATATATATATATATATATATATTTCATCATGAAGACACAAGAACATTTGAAAGATTTAGGACTCATGCTAAGCAGATGTTAAGTAGCATAAATGAGGAACGAAATCCGTTTGAAAGCAATCGGCTAATTTCCATTGGTAGTAGAAAGTTAATAGCTCAACAAGATTCTGCGCTCAAGGTGAGTAAAGCGTATACAAATGGGCTCCAACAGTGCAAAGAATACATTGAACTTCGTCTAAACAGACCTGAGCATTCAAATCACTACATCAATGGAAGAAACAATGTTCAAATCTTCAAGGCTCCAGTAAAAGTTAGATCGAAGGCAATGGCAAAAATAGATTTACTGCGAAGAGTTTCGTCTGTTCTGTAAGATATACATAGCTCCTAAAAACAGTGAAACAGACATCGAAACAATTTTTGCCCATGAGAATCGACCTTTTCCGTCTTCCGTACCTGAAGGTAGAAGACTGACAAAGCCAAGTAACACAGTTGTTATTGTACATTGTATAGAAAATTGATTGACAGGAAACTAGAAGCACACACACTGTCACCACTTATTCAACTGCTAAGTTCCTGCTAGTGACATGCTCGGACACCTGGGATTTCTTTTAGAATCAAAGATTATTGGAGACAAGAGATCACAAACGTGAGGTTCCGCTCCCACTGGGGGAAGCAGTCGCCTGTGGGGTGTCGTTCCTCAAGGGTGTAAGAACGAGGTCTAAGCACCGACGGATCCGTTCCTGCCAAGGGAAACAGTCGCCCACAGATACTGCCCCTCACTGGTGTGGAAGGTAGGTGCGTGGGTGCTACCAGTTCCGTTCCTGCTCCGAGAGACGGTCACCTGCAGCGCACGGTGGAGGGGAGGAGGTTATTGGAGCACGAATTACGAACCTCCTTGAGAGAGGGACGGTCGTTCCGTCTCTGTCTCCGTAGTAATCCCTTGTTGGGAAAAGGAAGGTTGAAGGTCCGGCGCAAAACTCCCGAATAGACAAGAAATATATTTAATACGAAATTGCTCGATCCCGAGTTCCGTTCCTAAGTAATTAGAGAAACGGTCTGTCAAGAGAGAATCCCTCTATCCATGTAAAAGAGGACGTGGTGAATGAAAAAACACCCCGTCAAGCGAACTTACTCAATCGTATTTAGAACGATCTAAATTGGAAGATAGATGCTTGGAAAGCCATTACTACATGTGATGCAACTTTCATCGATGACCGATTTACAAAGCGTAATAAATGATTAAATTGCATTAGACACCCATTTCGTTAATGAATAATTAATTTTCATTAGATACAAAAAATACTCATTTTTACTTCATACAAAACCGAGAATCTGTTCGCAATAAAGTGCATCCTAGAGCGCCGCCTATGGAGCTCCTGACGCGAATGTCTTTAGATCGGCGCAAAAGCTAAAATTTGCACTGAATTAGTTGACATTATATACAGGTAAACGAGTTTCACTATTATGTATTACGCCCGAACGTGACTCCGCACTTTGGTTACACAATCAATTCAGATACACATTGAGTAATATTTAGCAGACAGCAAGATTTTGCTCCTCTTTTTCTTTTTTGCTTTCTTCACTAGATTATGAACATGAGTACATTGACGTAGAAATTAATATACCGATATGGGGTAGACACAACATGAAACACTACACAATTATTTTAATAAATGAGTCGCCAACTAGGTTGATAGTACACACATTAATAACATTGATAACACAAAAATGTCAACACGATCTTTTGCCCACCATGATTTCACAATCTCATAGGTTATATCGCTTCTACATGAACAGTTACTGGGGTCGACCCTATATCTTTTTAGAAGATACAACAAATAGCTGCCACACATGGAGTTGAGTCAACTCTTGTCTTCACTACACGGAGATTAGCCCTACGGATTCGTTCTTCCCTACGCTTCTTCTGATGGTTCCGTCGATACCCTCGTTTGTGGTGGTTTCGGTGTTTTAACGACATACGAGCTGGCACAGGAGGCGTCGGTTTAGGCGTTCTTTCACCTTCTCGGACTCCTGGGATGATGGAAGCGCTGGTTTGTAGATGTGCTGCCAGTGGTCCCTCATGGCGTAAATGATCCTCCCTTCTACCTCTCGCACCTTTGAACGGCGATATTGTGAAGTGAGGGGTGACAACGCTTCTTTACATGTTCTACCCATACATTTCTCTGTGCCATCATGTCATTGCGGTATATTTCCAATTGTGTCAGCGCCAGTGTTCCTCCTTTCCGTTGTACACGCTGCCCGGCTATATCTACCTTGATCGTATATTTGAACTTGTTGCATTTCCTCTGAATAGAGGAAAATCACCTTCCTCCTCTTAATCGAAATATCCTTAAGTGAGTTCTTAATTTTATCTTCAACTGTTAGATTCGTTAGCACTTCTTCAATGTCGCCAATGGTGGCGGCACCTTGCTCGTGCATCCCCTTATCACTCGGTTTCTTGCCTTCCTCCATCGCTATGGTGCACACATTGCAGAGCAATTCCTCATACTTTCGTGATCACGAATTGACGGTGCGAGATTTCTTTCGTGGGTCACTGTCATCGTCGCAACCCCTTCCTCCGACCCAAGAGGAGGGTGTTTTACTTAGTTTTTTTGGACTTGAAGCCCGACCGGGATTCGGAGTCTCACGATCGGTAGAGTCTCTTCGATCGTTATGCCATCGTCACTACAAAATGACGATCGTTCTCTCTTTCTCGCTAATGTTGATCGTATCTTCCAAGGCGGTTATAGCCCTGACGACTCCTCCGTCCTCCTCTACACGGGCCCCTATGATCGTTGACGTTGTCTCTTATCCTTTCTCGGGACGGGAGTAAGCCATAGTGCTGTTACCGCTCCTACACTTCATTTTATCTTATCTTATCCTTTCCCTGCCCACGGGCTCGGTCATCGTCGCCTCTTCTCGAACTTTGACTTCATTTATCCGTGTTTTCCTTCTGCTCAGTTGCTCGTCCACAGGTGACTATAGAGTCAGGATTTTAAGCATGCTTTTCTTTGACTCGTGGGTATGTCGTAGATTAATTTGTGTCGTCGTATTGACTCCAGCATGTGAAAGAATGTTAGATTCTTCACTGATACTATTTGCCTCTGGAAAGTCACAGGGAGCAAAGGGATTAAAGAGTTACAAATTTGGATATCACTGCATGTTGGATCAAGGTCTCTAATCTGACAAAACCTGGTGGTCACGAATTGTTCCACTCCCTGGTGGATTTTAGGATTAAAGGGAATCTTCCACAAACGAGTTAACTTGGCATATGTCACCCCGTCTGGATGATAATAATTGAGGAACAGCCGGCGAAATGACTCATAACTATCGAATCGATTGGCGTTCGACTGATACCATGATGCTAAAGGATTCTTTAAAACGAACGGGAGGATCTCTAAATATCTGTTGGCGGTGACCTCTACCAGGTTCACTTCTGCTTTAAAATGCTCGAGCTGATATGTCACCATGGCTGAACGGGTAGCACGTACAAGACTTGATCTCGGACAAATGGATCCTGGAATGTGTTACGCTGTGCAGCTCTTGTCACCTTCTTCGCACCTCGCGTTCTCGGTCGTGAGAGTTCCGACTTCGCTCTTGGCTCGCCTGGCTTCGGGCGTTTCGACTTTCCAACTTCGGGGCTTCAGGCTGACTGTACTTACTGCTACTATGAGAGAATCCACTCTCTTGAACTGTCGTTGGCTTTGGCGTGTCCTTCGGTCGTGACTGTTGTCTTCTTCCGTGCATAAGTTTATCGTTGGCATCTCGGGCATCACACAAGCCGTTGGTGATCATTGAGGCACCCCTATAAGGAGAGGACGTACTTCCAAGGTTGAGGATTGTTCCCGCCTCGCTGTCCCAAGGGTCTACTCAAATGGCCCTACTTTTCTGTTCAAGCTGGGAGATAACTCCTTTCAAGTCATCCTCGAAGATCAACATTTTTGTTTCTTGTTCTGAAATTTGTCTCTCCATTGTCTCATTGAAGCACTTGGTCAGAATCGTAGTTTTGCTTTCATGGGACTCAGCGACGAATATCTCAATTTCTGACTCGCACAGAGAGTTGTTCTTCTCTCACATGACTAACTTCCTTCTTCATGAATTCTACTTCTTTCTCCACTGCCTCTTTTCAGCTTTTGACATATCTCGTCATGCTTTCTATCTCTGTTCTCAGAACCGAAGGCTCCTCGCATTTCTTCCCTATTCCTTCCACTTGGAGTTTTATTTCGGATTGGGATGGCGCAATCTTCATCTCCAATTGTTCTCTTGTTTCCTCCAGTTGCGGTTTTATTTCATCTTTTACTAGCTTCAGATCATTCTTGGAACCCTCCAGTTGTTGCCCGAAGCTTTTCAGTTGTTTGTTAATTTCCTGCAAATTTCCTGCTAAGTTTGTGGCACATGTTCTAAGGCGAAGGTCCCCTTCTCCTTCTTCTCTATCTTCCTCCTTAAAGGGTACAGGTTTTAAGGAACCAGATACTTTTGTGGTTTCTTTCTCGATCTCTCCCTTCGTATCCATCTCGCTGGCAGTTGCTCCTCCGGTTAGGGAATCCTGGAGCACGCTATCAAGACTCGATGCACCAACCGACATAATGGCACTCACACAGTTCTATAATCACAGGACAGATTGGTTCAGAAAGTTAACGTTTCTCATGGAGCTCCACAGATGTCGCTGTGAGCCTCATAATATTATTAATGTCACCACTTATTCCACTGATAATTTCTTCCTAGTGACACGCTTCGGTATCTCAGCGGGCAAGCTCGGACATCGAGACTTCTTTTGAAACAAAAGGTTACTGGAGTCAAGAGACCTCAAACGTGAGGTTTAGCGGGGAAGCAGTTGATTGTGAGGTGTCGTCTCTCGAGGGTGTAAGAACGAGGTCTAAGCACCATGGGTTCCGTTCCTGCATAGAGAAACAGTCGCCCACAGATACTGCCCCTCACTGGTGTAGAAGGTAGATGCGTGTGTGTACCGCCAGTTCCGTTTCTGCTCCGAGAGACGGTCACCTGCAGCGCACGGGTGGGAGTGATTATTGGACTACGAATTACGAACCTCCTTAAGAGAGAGACGGTCTTCCGTCTCTCCCTCCGTAGTAATCCCTTGTTGGGAAAAGGAAGGTTGAAGGTCCGACGAAAAATTCCCGAATAGACAAATATATTTAAGAAGAAACTGCTCGATCGTGAGATCCTTTCCAAATTAATTAGAGAAAGTCTCTCAAGAAAGGATCCCTCTATCCATGTAAAAAGAAGACGTGGTGAATGAAAAACACCCCGTCAAGTGAACTTACTCAACTGTATTTAGAACGATCTAAATTGGAAGATACGTGCTTGGAAGGTCATTACTACATGTAATGCAACTTTCATCGATGACCGATTTACAAAGCGTATTAAATGATTAAATAAACATGTGTCATTGCGTTAGACACTCATTTCGTTAATGAATAATTAATTTTCATTAGATACAAAAAATACTCATTTTTATTTAATACAAAACCGAGAATCTGTTCGGAATAAGGTACATGCTCGAGCGCCGCCTATGGAGCTCCCGGCGTGAATATCTTTAGGTTGGCGTAAAAGTTAAACTTTGCACTCGATCAGTCGACATTATGTAAGGCATATACATATAAACAAATACCACTGTCATAACACAAGTAACGTAAACATTACGGCAGATGTACTAGACGGTGCAGTAATAGTGCACTTACTTTCTTCGTAGAAAGCAAAAACGTTTTTGGACGACCGGTACCATATCATCTTCTCCAGGCCATACATTCATAGGATAAATTATTGCAGAACTTGAAACGAATTCGATGTGGTGTTTAATAGATACAGTGTTGTCTCTCTCTCTGAAGGCTGACAAGTGCCACTTAAGAGAAAAAGATATTCAGATACGAGTGACTCCATTCACAACGATCTCAAAACTTTGAATGAGTTCTTACGAATAGATGTGAATAAAAGACAACTTTTTCAATTGAATTAGTCATTGCTAAAAGGGAATATGTGCCTTTAAATATATCATACATAGCACAGATCCCCTTTTAACAATGATCTATTCAATTTTTTAGCAACACAACTTATAGGTGAACAGTACGAAGGAAAGGCAATTGTATGTACATTGAAGACACAGTTATTTCATCTTGTGCAGATTTAGACATAAGCGGAATTTCACCCTCATGGCATGAAGAAGCAGATGGCCTTTCCCCTTCACCTTTCATCCTAGTCATCAAGATCAAATAAATTCTGCGTTACAGTTTCATATCCTCCAATCTAATCCCGATACCAGATCAGTTTTCCTCACCAAGACAAGATTACTTCTTCAACAGCCTCCCAATCTTAGAAACTGCTTAGTCCAGACCAATCCTTTTCTCAGTTGCCTTCAATTTCCGCAGACAAATGAAAGAGCGTATTAGTGCACTTTAATTTCTTCAGGAACGAATATAATTACTAATCCTTTAGCTAATCACCTTATACCTTTACACCTTTTTCACCTTATATATTGTCTATCCAGCCCATTCCTACGGGTACTTTGTATTTCGCAGGTAAATTTCTCAGATCAAAAAAGTAAAACTGCTGTTTTCCACATGAGTCCTCTTCGTTGCAAACTGTGTTAATATACAAGGTGAAATGTTTATAATGCCGATTCTTGTAATACATTTAACTTCGTTTGTTATTCACAGTTTGCAACGCTGCATTTGTGCTTCACATATCATGTTTATCTCCATTAGGGAACACCACACATCCAATAAACTGATATAGCACTATTGAAAACAACTTGATAAGACAGAAGTGTTAATGATAGTTCATTCTCAGGCCCAACCGCATCCCATTTCGTCTATACACTGCAGTGGTGCATTTGTACAGAAAATAGTGCCCAGTAGGTACTATGTCCTGCTTTGTATGAAGTTCCCTCTAGATATATAAATAAATATACAATTTTAGAAAGTGAGCTGATGCCGCCAAGGTTGAAAGGCACCACTGCTATATAGTAGTCACCAGGTTTTGCAGACTAGGACATAAATAATATTAGGATGATTGCAAGATCTTTGCGAGTTCGGTAGGAAATGCTCGTAAACGCTATGAATTGATATGGTAGACAAGGTGATCAGAATAGTATGTGCTTTGGCATTTGTTTACTTTGACACTGAGCCATGTTATTAGAGTTTAGGGCGTTTGGAAACCTTATGTCGGCTTGACAGGAAACATTACTCAATGTCAAAGTAAGATTGAAAATTTTGAAAGTGAGAGTGAAGAATATTCATGATCTTATTTAAACTTGGCTGGTATTTTGAATAGGATAGGCGGATTAATGTTATTGCTGATACCATTTGTGGAATAGAGGAAGAGATCAAGCTAACTTGTTTGTAGAATAAATTAGAGTAGTATCTTCGGGTAAGTGACATGGTAAGGACGGTGGTGTGGAATTTGATATCCTCTACGAACAAATAAGTAGGGCATGGATTTTTCAGTAATATAAAGCAGTAAAGTATTTCAAATAATACTTACCATCGCCATAAAGCTTGCTGCCTGGGTCGTTAGCAATATAACCTTCACGTTCTGATTCAATACCATTTGTTGGACTTGAAACTAGAAAAGGTCTTGATTGGTCTACCGCCAAAACCGCCTTTTGAATCGTATCCACATATAATTTCACATAATCTTCTTTATACAGTTTATTATGTACTGATGTTCCATACCTATAAATAATGAAATAGTTTAACCACTATATATTCTTCAAAACATTAGTACATTGTTATGACGAACAATTAATTTTAATTTTAAACCTCAGTTGATGTTCCAGAGAAATTTCTAAGAAAAGCGAAGTTTTGTGACTCCTTATATCAAAGACTGGCTCGAGAGATAAATAAGAAATCAAACTGATGAAATCTACAAAAATTCGAAATTAATTTATTGATGATTGATATATTTTTAAGAAAATCTCACCTATAAAAGTTTTCAATTTGAAAATTAAACGTAAAAAATTAATGGAACAACATTAATATTAAATAATTCTCTAAAACTAACAGGCTAGTATAATACAAGTAGAACATGAAAATTATTTTTATATCATTGAGAAAATAGATGAAATGGAACTTGGTAATAAATGTACTATTTACAGAGACTGAATGAGTTATAAAATTCTTTGGACTTACTTAGTATTTCTTCCTTCGTTTTAACCAGAATTCAGAGTTAACAACAAACGAAACCGTCTTCCTTGAACACATTTAGTTGTATCCCAGAAACATGTGATACTTGTATGTATACTTGCTCAAGTTCGTTTCTTACCAGGACTGTACCTAAATTGAATCTAATCCCCATCTGCCCGAAATTAGCTGTCTCTGTCCATATCTTTAATTGCCGACAAAATGAAGTCTAACACAGCGGGATGTTCATTCTTTCAAGATAAAAAATCTTTTCTTGGAAATTATCCTGGTATACAAACACATCTAGTGCAAAAGGGGGACACAAATTTTCCAATATTTGTTCATATTTTTTTTTTTTCATCTGAAGTTAACCTTAGCTTCAGGAACAATTGAACATATAACTTAAAGAGAGGAAACCTTCCAATTTTCGCCATAACGGAGTTTGATAGCTAATGTCTACACAGTTAAGAGATGCATGCATTGCACAGAAAAAAGGGCACACTCCAGCACTGTACAAACATGAATCCTTAGAACGGTAATAAAAATGTTAATCCTTAAAACAAATTCTAGTGCTAGCAGGATGGTTTTCCTAATGTAATGTTGATATGCTTTAGAATAGAATATTTCGCTTCATCAACTGATACGTTCAATCAAATCCTGTAATTTGCAAGCCCATGTTCATAGCTGTGTAGAAAATAAATATTAAAATGTGTTTACTTTCTCTGTGAACTAATTCCTAATTGTTATGTTTCTATTTCCTTCACCATGTGCATTACCGCTTGTTACAATGCATTTTGTTTTCTCTATGTTCACCTGTAGACATTGCAAGTTTCTACCAAAACAACGGCGTTACTTTGTAGTGCATCTATATCGTCCTCTATTAAATCTACATCAAGTTATAAGAAAACAGAAAAAAAAATCCTTCCTGTCTCAAAATTTATTGCAGTTTATTCATTTCGATACTTTTCGATTTTATTTTGAATCTTGTGGACAATTGCGGTTTGTTGTTTCATTAGCATCTACAACCGGCTGAGAACAGACAAAAGCTTCCGAAAAACTATACTGTTAACATTTCACTCCGAGCAACAACCGTAGTTGAACAGAGCAAATCCCTTGCTCGAATGTTAATAATAGAGGCACATTTCTTGCAAGTAGAATTTTGAAGAAAGTTTGAGAGTAGAGGTAGTTCTCATGCCGCTTTTACTTTAGTTTCCATTTCATCTCTGTTCAGTGCAGTCAAGACGTTGTGCGATATTCCCTATTTTGTGCATTGACTCTGAAACTGTTCTCTTTTGTCCTCATCTTCTATGGTAGCCTTCAGAGAATCGTTTACTATGACAATCTACAATTTCGTTGACATCATCTTCATTTTGTTGCCTTTTCATTGTAAGGTTTGTAATATATTAAGAAAGCTTTGCTATTATATCGAAGTAATATCTTGAATGAACTTGCGACTTCTTAAAATAGTCTCAAGAATTAGTAGAGGTTAGAAACATTAGGTTAAATTCATGGCAACAAACATAATATCAAAATATTGATGAAGAGTATTTTTCAAAAACTCTTAATCCGAGATTACACGAACTTTTCATATAATATTTACCTGTTAGAAAGGATTAAATGAAATTTATTTATATATCTGTGAGAACTGTCTGAATAAACTTAATTACATCTAATTGCTAATATGAAGCTCATTTCAGCTCAAGTAAAACAAAATCCAAGTCGAGTTGCCTGTTTTTATAATTAACTTCCTCTGTATATTTGTATTTAACATATATTAGCATGACAAATTTATGCAATTATTTTGTATTTATATTATCACCAGGTATCAACGCCCAGAAAATGTTCTAAATATTTCACTAGATACTATGTAATAAACCAACAAATATCAGTTTTAACATTTTATTTGTTATTTTTTTTTCGTTAAACTCGTTTCTAGTTCTCCTCTTCTGTCCTTCCAGTAAATAAATGTTTAGATTCGTAACTTTGAATCATGTTCCGTATTTTGATTCGTCATTTGGGCTAAAGACATCGTTTAAACTAAACGCCTAATTCAGCCTTTTGAACAAAATCTTGTTTCTGATATAACACCCTTTAATGCTGAAAACTAATATAATAAATTAACACAATGATCCAATGTAAATCCCTAAAGCGATTAACAAATCGAAGCATCTCACATGCCCCCATATGTTGAAAACAAAATGTTTAATATGTTGAAGTCATATAATTAATTAAATTTTTCTTCAAAGTCACCTTCAGAGACAAAAATAACTATGTGTCAGAATTTTCTATAAGCTCTTCTGGATTTATCATTCATACTATCTTACTGTTTACCTGGTTTAATTCACGAAAATCATTATGTCCCAATTATTTTCTCTAATATGTATCTAGCTTACAGAAAGTTTTCTTTTGCATCATCATACTTTCCTTGTTGCACCACCAACCTTTTTACATTCTCAATAAATCTCTGAATTTCCACCCTTGGCATTTGCTTCATATTCTTACTTCTAATATCTTTACCTTCATTAATCCTTCCCGTTGATCTTTAATCCTCTTTGTAAACCAGCTTCACTATCTTGTTAGCCATATCAATGGAACAAACTTCTTGGTTTAGATCGCCCATTATTTCTATTGAATTTCTATCTATTTTATTTATTTATTTACATCATTGAGCAATAAAATTTGCCATAGATATGGTCAGAATAAAAACACAGTATGATACAATATAAGCAGACTAATAGACATCAGATAAAATTAACAGTATCCCAACTAAAATTATAAAAACCATTACAATGTCAAGTCTAGTATGGTGATTAATCATTGTACAATTTAGAGACATAAAGGCTTGGATAACAATTTCTCCCGAGATTTGAAGAATTTCTCTATTTCGTTTAAGTCATATCCTTCGCACTCAATCAATTTTTTTTTTACTTGGGCGTCAAATTGATTAATATTAAGACATTTCAAAGAGAAAGGTAATAAATTAAAAAATTTAAAGCCAATATAATCGAAAGCCTCATGGACAATTCCGAGTCTTCTTCCAGGTAGTGCAATTAAGTCTTTTTTTCTAGTATTGTAAGGATGAAAAGAAGAGGCAGTTTTATATTTGGTGATATTTTTTTTTTTTTTTGCATATAAAAGACATCGATGCATAAATAAACATCGAGATTCCTAGTTTTTTTGAATACTCCCCTACAAGATTCATTTGTATATAGGCCCGCCACACATTTTACGGCCTTTTTCTGCCACACAAAGACATCGTGAGAACCTGTGGAATTTCCCCAAAGAAGTATGCCATACGATATTACGGAATGAATCGTGGCAAAATATACCATTCTCAAGTAATTTTGTGATAAAGTATATTTAAGCCTGGATAGTAGGTATACGTTTCTGGCAATTTTTTTGCACAGTTCTTTTGTATGAATTCTCCAGTCCAACTTCGGGTCTAAGTGAATTCCCAAAAGTTTGACAGATTTTACGTCATTGAAAGTTAGTAGGCCGTTATTTAGTGAGAATAATATCTTTTCCGTTTTGTTAGTATTCAGAAGGAGATCATTTTCATCATACCAAGACTTAGCCATTTCTATATTGTCTTTAGAGGCCTTTATTAACTTATCCAGATCTCTTTCACTGGATATGAGAGTCGTATCGTCTGCAAAAGTATAGACTCACAAGGCACATTAGATGAGAAATCATTCATGTATACCAAAAACAAAAAAGGACCTAGTAGTGATCCCTGAGGCACACCCTTGTTCACAAGTAAGGTTTTGGATAATTTATCGGAGACTCTAACCAACTGTCTCCTGTCAATCAAATAAATTTGAATTAGGGCCAAGTCCTTGCCTAAGATGCCCATAGTGTACAATTTTTTTAATAGTATACGATGAGAAATCATATCAAAAGCTCTACTTAGATCAAGCGTAGTTCGAATGGCACTAGTTCTACTTTCAAAGCTTGAATATATTTGTTCAACAATTTTTATTAAGGCATCCGTCGTGGATCTGCCAGAGCGAAACCCAAATTGGTTTTCACAGAGGAAATTATTAGTTTCAAAATATGAAACTAATTGCTTTAGCATAATTTTTTCGACAATTTTAGAAAATATCGGTACTAGTGCTATGGGACGATAATTTTTGGGATCCTTTGGGTTCCCTTTTTTGTGGATAGGCACCACAATAGATGTCTTAAGGCAGTTTGGAAAAATACCTTCCAAAATAGTCCAATTAATTAATTAATTTAGTAAGAGGGGATACAATTAGATCTATGATGTGTTTAACAATATAGCTGGACAGACCCTGAAAGTCCTTAGAGTATTTCGTCTGTAATTCACTAACAGCTTTAAGAACATCATTCTCATCCACAGTAGAGAATCTAAAATGCGTGTTCGTAACAGAGAGATTGTTCAAATCTCTGGTACTATAATATGTATTTTCAGGGGTACTATTTATAAAATGTTGAATAAAATCATCCGGTGAAATACTAATATCTACCTGTCTATCTTTTCCAGCTTCAAGATTTACAATGGACCATGCTTTTGCAGTTTTGTTTGTAGCAGAGTCAATGACTTGGTCATTATAATTTATCTTGGCTCTTTCAATTTCCATTTGATATATTTTTTTGGCAGATTTATACTTAGAGATACAAGTCCTATCCCCATTATCTATTTTATTGTACAGTAATAAAAGCTCTTTTTTTATATTACTAAGTTTTTCATCATACCATTTGTTATTTCTCTTAAATTTTTTGATGGGAGGGTGAATTAATTTGGTTTTAATCGGACAGCAAACTGCAGAGGCCTTATAGATACATTGTGTAAATATATTCCAGACCAACTCCAAATTGGAGACAAAAGATAAATGTAGCTGGGGATCATGTTGCATTAAATAGTTTCTTAGGGTGAATATATTGGACTCTCGTAGTTGTCTATGTTTTATTTTGTACGAAAAATCAATTCTCTGGTTTAAGTTTCTTGGCTCAAGAGAAATCCATAGCCCATTATGGTCAGAAAGCAGTGGTTGAAATGTACCACAATTTATGTTTGAATCATTTTGATTTACCAGAGCATTGTCAAGACATGCGTGGTTTCTGGTTGAAAGATCATTAAGATATTTTAAACCTAAGGACATAAATAAACACTCTTAAGCATTCCTCAATTTCCTTGGTTGTTTTGAATATATTGACATTGATATCACCAATGACACAAAAAGTATAGTTTTTAAATCTATTTAAATAACTAATCAATATAACCAAATTCTCATGGAAATAATGTAGTGGAGAGTCTGGAGTACGGTAAATCGATATCAAAATCAATTTGACACTATGTTCAATCATACCTACTATTTCAAAATGTCTTTCAATCCATAAATTTTCCAATACTAAGGGTTTGAATTTGCACATTATATCCTTGCGAATAAATATAGCAACACCGCCATGAGATAACACTTTTCTGCAAAAAGCCGTAAATAATACATAATTTTTTGGAACATACAGAGCAATTTTATTCTCATTAAGCCAATGTTCATTTACACGTAATATATCACAAGGTAATTCTTGTAACATAAGTTCCACTTCATTTAATTTGCTTCTCAAAGATTGCAAGTTAATGTGTATAATGAGTAATCTACAAATAAATTCTTGTGCATTGGTAGAAATTGGAGTTAAGTTAGAAAATTTTACCTCCCAACACTCTGTTACTGGTAATAAGGGACGTTTCCCGAACTCCATTTAAGAATTATTGGTTGTTTCACTTCTACATATAACAATTCTTGTACCAAGAAATTGATTTCATCGACTACTATATTTTTCCCAATTGTATTCAGATGTATACCATTTCTAGTAAAAAAAATCTCCTTCCAAAGTTATACATATCAATTGTTTGAACGAATTTGCAACGGTTTCTAAGCTTACATAAGTATTGATTTACTGCTCTAATTTCAGAATTTACGCAGGACTATTTCGGAAGGTCATGTCTCTGTGGAATAGTGCCTATAATTACATTTGTATGAGAGAGTGACATCAATAAATTGTTAATTTGCTTTTTCACATTACGGTTTTCATTACAATATATATCGTTTGCCCCTGCATGAATAATTATCAAATCGTTTATATTAAAATCCTTACATTCACTATCTATATGTTTAATTACTTCGGCAATTTTTGCACCAGGTTTTATAAAACCAGTTATCGGCATACCTTTGTAAGTCTACTACCCAGTTCCCTCCCATGACTATCTGCAAATATTTTTATATTTCTAATTTTATTATTATCTACATGGGCCCAGAGTTGATTTTTTACCTTAGAATTATCATGAGAATATAAAGGAAACCTTGTTCCAGTATTGTCTATATTTGCACCACAGTGTTGTACAAGAGAATGATTACCATCAGTCATACCTTCTAGTTTTCCTTTACTTTTTAGTAAGTCACATTGGGTTCCCGTATTATTTTTTGAGACAGCAGACACATCTTTTGAATTGATTACATTTTCCAAATTATTTTCTGAACAATTACAGATCGTATTTGGTTGGTTTTTTTCCTTTAACAATTTACCATTCTCTTGTTCCAAGCCAAAAATCACCGAATTCAATTTGTCAATTTTTGACTGACTATCTACAATTATGTTATTCAATAACTCTATGTCCGTACAAAACAGCTTACTTTTATTTTCAAAATACAACCTATCAGACTTTATTTTCTCCTCTAAGATATTGTTATCTTCTTGTAAGTCATTTATTCGTGCGTCGGTCGCCGCAGCTTTTCTTTTATAATCCAATAATAACAGAGAAATATCCTCAATTTTTTTATCCTCATCTAGTTTAGCCTCTGACAACTTCTGTGAGACTTTCCCTATGGCAGTTGTTATAAAAACGTCAACCAGGTTCAGAAGATTTGACGCGTGTAATTCTTCTGGATCTTCCCCGGTACCCAACTCGATTATTTCACTACATAATTTCTTGTGCACTATTGAGATCTCGGACTCCAATTTCTGTAATTTGCATTCGAGTTTTTCCAGGTCAATGTCATCTACTTGTATTTCTTTACTCATAAAAGATTTATTTACATTCCACTCTGTACGCTTTTGTAACCCAATATCAGCTTTATTTTTATGTACATCTGTACTAGTTGAATCTGAAATGCTTTGGGAGACATTTCCAGTTACACAGGCACCATTTACACTGTTATTATTTACGGGGTAAAATTTAGACTCACCTTGGGGTGAACAGGGCACAGGGCAGAGCCTCCAGTGCTCCTGTATAGACGCGAAATCCACTACTTTATTACATTTGGAGAATGCAATATTATTACTGTGAAATTCTCGAATATGTAAGTTTCTCTCTAGATCATTACCAAAAATCAGATGTTGATGAAGAGGGCACTCCTTATGTTTGAATGGAAATTTCAGAATTTTCAGTTTTTGTTTTTTAGATAACGAAGACACATACTTTTTTGAATTTGCTGTTCTTTTTGATTTAGTTTTACGGGAGATTGTAAGATCATTCGCCTCTAATGCATCACCAGACGATTCCAAAGCATCGCGTTTCGACATCTAGACCAAAAGATTTAATGGTCAATATTAATGCAAGTTCTAACTTTCCACCAGGAACTAAGCAGACAAAACCAATATAAATATTACTGCACCAACACAGACCAAGAATAATACCTCGGTCATTGTTCCTAGAGGATCGTGAAAATTTGACTTCAAAAAAAAAGAAGAAAGAAGGAGAAACACTTATTTTTCATCAAGTCAGGCTAATAAAATCTGTAGACCCGACACAAAATAGCTGCCAAACTATGTATCGCACATTAAACACAATACTCAATTATCACTGCCCTAAAATGTAATGTAATCACTGCATCCTAGCTGCCAGAAGTCAACCAGATATGAACTGTTGGTCAATAATCGATGTCGGAAATCGAGAATCGATATCGTCACATCCATTTACCTGGGAAATGCAAATGGCCGCCCTTCTCGGTAGCACTTTTCAATATAAAATATATCTTGTTGTATCGTTCCCTTATTTAACTTTAGTTTTGTATCTTCTACCTTCCTATTCACTCCACTAATTTATTCATTCTTACGTACTTTGTCTCTTGTATTTAAATTTACAATTGATTATCATATACATTTTTTTATCATTGGACACTTCAATATTTGACTGTCTCTTACCAAAGTTATCCTCTACTTGCTAAAATCTACGTTTACCTCTACTTACCAAACTGATCTAAGTTTTCTAGAAAACCTAGTCCAAATATTACCTCATATGGGCTCTTTTCAATAAGAAAAGTCCATATTAACTATTCTTTTATTCTGAATTTCCACACTTGCATTTATTTTACATATAACTTTGAGCTCATTCCCATCAACACATTTCATTTCGGCTCCGATTTTGTCTAATTTATCTACAGGATGCATTGCGGTTATTTTCTCGAAAAAAAAAAAATCAACAAAATCGAACGGGTAGCACCTGTATCCAATGAGGTTCCATCGTCAGCATTGCCTTTCTTTATGTGCATTTTATTTAAATTTCCTGCCTTACTATTCTTTCTCTCGTCCTTAATTGTCGCACATATTTCCTTTTATTTCAGTGTTGACTTACATGAAGATGCTTACATGAAGATGATTTACTTGAACTACTCGCTGATTCCTTTTATATCATCTTTCTACCTTCTGTAGAAGTTCCATGTATTTCATCTGTGTGTTTTTTCTACTACTAAATTTAAGTTTGATTTCTTTCAGTAAATCCTGTTGTTTCATCTCCCATATATTTACTCTCTCCGCTTTACTATTTTTGTACTAACTATACTTATCTTGTGCCTTTCCTCCTTGTACATTATAGTACTTATGGGTTCTTCCTCCATCAATCTTACTAACCATATTCGTCCTTCAGATCTCTTCTTTGCACCTTGTTTATATTAATACTTGCAAGATAATTTGTTTCTGCTGACTACTGTTGTCTCTCTCCCATCTAAATTTCAGTTCATCTATCCTTCTTAAAAACAAAAATAGGTCTTCCATGCTAGTATAATTTGTTGAAGCTAAGCTTCGATGCTTTTAAGCTTAGCTACCACCTTTAATACTTATTGCTCGTAGGTATTACTCTTTGACCAATCGACCTTAACACTTTGTATAATTTCTCTTTTCTCAATTCGTTTACAATTTTCTTTCTACATTAAAGACAGTTTAATATACAAAATGAAACAGTTGTGGACACACACGATGCAACAAAAATGAGCACATGTAAGTTAACAGCGTACTGAGTAATCAAATTATTAAAACTCTGGGAATAACATTTCTCTGTACAGTACCAGTTGTGTACAAAGGCGCAGACTTAGTTTCTGATTTACTTAGCTGCATCTTATTTGTTTTCTTATTTACTAAATTAGACTCAACATTTGTGATGATTACATGTACAGTTAATTCCAACTATATAGATGTTTAAACTATAATGCCTAGTACGAAACATAAGAGTATAAGATTAACCATAATACAATTATTGCATTTGAAACTAAACAAAAGAGCTAGCAGTCACAAGATATATTGTAGTTACCTATCATTCTCTGCAATATTCCATTATAGGCATTTAGCATACCTAATTCTTTGTATCTTCTGAAGTAATGTGTGGGTACATTTTATTCTGCAGTAGTTCTTTTATGAATTATTTGTCTTTGATATTACGTCTTAAATATAAAGGCTCAATTTTAGAGTATTCACACCAATATTCATAACTGTGAGAATAATATGATAACCTTAATTTAAAGCATAACTTTCTAAAAAGCACCTTTTTACCGATATAACTCTGTCCGACGCCGTTTTTGTACTTGGAGACAAAATTGATCCCGCATACTCAATTTTGGGTCTTATGAGAACCTTGTATAGTGTCAAATATGTTTGTTGTCTAGTTAAATCACCCCACTGATAGAACAAAAAAACAATTAATTTCCTGGCTCCATTAATAATACTTTTGATATGATCATTAACTTTAAGTTTACTATCAAATTTAACTCCAAGGTCCTTGACTGTATTCTCTCTCCTAATTTTATTATTCATGACTGAGTAGTTACTCACAGGTTGTTTTGAGAGTGTAACTTATTTGGCACGTTTCCTTAATGTTATTCTTATTTTATTTTCCAGACACCAATTTTCGACTTCACAAATATCTTTCTTCATTTTCATCGTGTCATTATCGTCACTTATGCGTCTAAAGCGTCTCCATGTTACTCCATGTCTCTCAAAACAAGGGATTTGCTCAGGCGACTTTCAGTGACCTAAGTAAAGCTTTTGACTGTGTAAATCATAAGCTCCTGTTAGAAAAGTTATTTCATTACGGTATACGCAAGACTACCCTTAAGATGTTTGAGACATATTTGAATGACCGCAGGCAAATAGTGTCAGTTGGAGGACAGCAGTCCAGCGTAGAAAGAGTTTTATGTGGTGTTCCTCAAGGTTTCGTATTGGGTCCTTTTCTATTTCTTGTAATGGTAAATTATTTACCTGTATGTATACCATCTTGTATGCAGATGACACAGCTTTCCTAAATTCTAACAATGACTTTTTAAGTCTCTGAAGGCATTAACTAATGATACACTATCTCATGCTGCTATATGGTTCAGAGCAAACGGTTTTCTTCTAAATGATACTAAGGCACAGCATATGTACTTTAGTCTCAAAAATATTCCCGTAGAAAATTCTGTTACCGTAAAATACTTAGGAATCATTATAATCAATTGACATAGGATTCCCATGTTAAATATATTACCAATACGCTATCTAGAGTAATCTGTCTTCTAAGAAACCTCAAACTATGTGTAGCAGACAATTATGTGAGGACAGGGTATTTTGCATTTTTTTCAGATTATTGTGTCATATGGAATATTACTATGGGGCAATACTGCTCACATAAATGATATTCTACTACTGACAAAAAAAAAAAAAAAAAAAAAAAAAGCTGTCCGGATAATCTCGGATTCAAAATGTACTGAGCACTGCAAACCTATTTTTATTAATAGAGAGTTTTGACTGTAGTGAATTTGTACATTTTCATGATTTTTTTGTTTACTCAAAAACAGCTACCTACATAACAATGTAGAAACAATATACATTGTTATAATACAAGGAATAATAATTTACTTGATGCCCCATTCAACAGATTAACAAAATGTTCGAAAAGTTATGAAAACCTAGGGTACAAACTCTATAATAAATTTCCACAGGAATTTAAGAACTTAACAGATACTGTGTTTAAAAATAAACTACATAACTGGTTAGTAACTGTGCCATTGTACTCCATAAATGAATATTTGAGAAACTTAGTTAAGAATAATTGTAAATTTCTTATTGTAATTCAGTGCGCTCTATGTATATATATTTTGTTAATCTTTGTACCTACCTTGACGTTGTCTATTGCCATACTGACTTACTGACATTAAAATTACTATTATTATTATTACAATTATAATAATTTTAGATCGTCTGCATAGAGCAATGGGGTGGTATATGATACCCTTGTACATAAATCGTTTATATAAATATTGAACAAAAGCGGCCCCTGGGGAATGCCATTAAGAATGGTGGCCTCAGAGGATAAAGATCTGTCTGAAATGATCTTTCACTTAGGTAATTTGAACACCAATTTATGTAGCTAAAGCTAGACCAATACAATTTAATTTGTGTAGAAGCAACGAATGATTGACCGAATCGAAAGATTTTGAAAGGTACAAATATATCACGTCACACTGGCTTTTTTTTTTTTGCAGATCGATTCTTGTATTAAATGGATTGCTTGACATAGGTTCGTTAAGGTAGATTTAGCAGGAAGGAAGCCGTGTTGGTTTTCATGGAGTATGGGTTTTAAGTTAAAATGGAGATGTTCAGCTATTATGAACTCAAGAATTCTGGCGAAACCACTAAGGATGGAAATAGGCCTGTAATTTTCCAATTCTAACTTAGAACCACTCTTATGAATAGGAGTGATTAGAGCTCTTTTCCATAGTTTAGAGTAATATCCTTGACGTAGCGAGTTGTTATAAATAGATGCCAGGCAAGGCGCTAGGAAACTACAACACGTTTTAATTATATAATTAAGTATATTATCAGCACCTACGCTGGATCTCCCCTTTAACTTTCTTGCAGCTTTTAATACACCGACTTCTGTAATAAACGGTATACCAAATGAATTGATATTTGGATTCTCCGCTTTCTTTCTTTTATATTCACCCTCATTGTGGGAGAAATTAGCTCCAAAGTGCTCCTTAAAAGATTCACTGATTTCTTCAAAATTTTCTAATACCTTGTCATTAGCCTTAATTGTTGTTGCACCTTTGTACTTATTACGTCTGTTGAAATGAAACCAAAATAGGTTCGAATTGCCTATTAAACTGTTTACCAAGGCTGACAGATAATTTGCTTTGGCTATTCTGTATTGCTTTTTGA